>VUYV01000387.1:221758-232007 GCA_008711295.1 Anarhynchus alexandrinus | reverse complement strand
GCGGGGCCCGGGGGGGGGCGGGTACACCGGGGTCCTACCGGGGTCCTACCGGGGTCCCACCGGGGTCCCGCCGGGGTCCCACCCGCCCGCAGCCCCCGGGAGCAGCCCGTCCTCCCCGTGCAGATGGGCCCGGCCCTGCCGCGGGGGTGCGGGTCACCCCGGCCGGGCACGGGGCACGGCAGCGCGCACGGCCCCGGTGCACCGGCGTGGTGTGGGGCAGAGAGCTGTGCGCGGCCTCGGAGCGCGGCACGGCCCCGGAGCGGGGTACAGCGTGGGGCACAGCACCGTGCGCACCCGCGGAGTGTGGCACAGCCCGAGAACACGGCACGACCCCGGTGCACAGCCCCAAAGCGCACCACAGCCCCGGTGCGCAGCCCCAAAACACGGCACAACCGCAGTGCACAGCCCCAAAACACGGCACAACCGCGGTGCACAGCCCCAAAACACGGCACAACCGCGGTGCACAGCCCCAGAGCATGGCNACGGCCCCGGTGCACCGGCGTGGTGTGGGGCAGAGACCTGTGCGCGGCCTCGGAGCGCGGCACGGCCCCGGAGCGGGGCACAGCGTGGGGCACAGCACCGTGCGCACCCGCGGAGTGTGGCACAGCCCCAAAACACGGCACAGCCGCGGTGCACAGCCCCAGAGCACGGCACAACCGCGGTGCACAGCCCCAAAACATGGCACAACCGCGGTGCACAGCCCCAGAGCATGGCACAACTGCGGTGCACAGCCCCAGAGCACGGCACAGGGCTCGTGCACAGCCCCAAAGCGCACCGCAGCCCCGGTGTGTAGCCCCAAAGTGTGGCACAGTGTGGAGCGTGGCACCGTGTACAGCCCCAGAGCACGGCACAGTGTGCGGCACAGCCCCAGAACATGGCACAGCCCCAGTGTGTGGCGCAACACTGGTGCACAGCCCCAGAACGTGGCACAGCCGCGGTGCAGAGCCCCAGAGTGGGGCACAGTCTCGGTGTGTAGCCCCAAAGCGTGGCACAGTGTGGGGCAGAGCCCTGTGCACATCCCCGGTGCATGGCACAGTGTGGAACGTGGCACCGTGCAGATGTAGAGTGAGGCACGGCACCGTGCATGGCCCTGAGCACGGCACAGGCGCGGTGCACAGCCCCGGAGTGTGGCACAGTGTGGGGCACAGCCCCAGAACATGGCACAGTTCCCGTGTGTGGCACAGCGTGGGGCACAGCACCCTGCACAGCCCCTGGGGAAAAGCCCTTCCTCCGCGTCCCCCCCGGTTGCACTGACCCAGCCCAGCTGCGGCACACGGGGGTGCCGGTCATTCCCGCGCCGGCCATGCACGGCGTGGTGCCCGGTGCCACCAGGAGCCCCCCCCCCCATCCCCTGCACCCCCCCAGCCCCGCTCTGACGTGGGGCACCGGTCGCTCCTGCCCAGCCGTGCCGGTGCAGGCGGCCGAGCTCGGGCCTGGCAGCCCCTGCCGGCCCCCCCGCAGCCCCCCCGGCCCCAGAGCCCGATAAGGGATCCCTTTCACCCAGCGGGGCCCCAGCCCGCTCTGCTCACTCAGCATTTTTCCAGCCCCGGCTATTTAAAGCCAGCCAGGACCCCGGCGGCTCTTTCCCTCCCCCAGCACCGTGAAGTCAAACCGGTGGACTTTCCTCCCGGCAGCGGCACGGCCATGAGCGCCCGGGCGGCAGCGGGGCCGATCTTCGCGGAGGGCGAGGATTGCCGGGCGGCATGGCGGGAGGCGGCAGCCGGCTACGATGCGCCGGACGCCCACCTGGAGATCCTGGGGAAGCCGGTGATGGAGCGCTGGGAGACCCCCTACATGCACTCGCTGGCGGCTGTGGCCGCGTCGAGGGGTAACGGGGACCTCCATGGGCTCGGGGCCGTGCCGTGGGGTGCAGCTCGGGTGTGGGGAGCGGGCAGTGTTCCCACGAGTGAACATTGTGGGGGGGACCCCCGCTGCATGTGCCCCGCTGCATGTGCCCCGCTCGCCACCGGTGCTCCCCACGCAGCCATGGTGTGCGCGGGGCTGCAGTGACACTTGTGCTCTCGTCTCAGGGTGACACATTCCCGAAAGGGGCTGGGGCGGTGGGGACGGGAGGGGGGTGCAGCCGCCCGCAGGGGCAAACCACGGCCCGGCCGGGAACTGCCGCTTTTCGGTACACGCGTCGGCGGAAGGAGGGTTTTGGCGAGCGGTTGCTCGTTCCCGCTGCAGCCACCCGGGGGGGGTCGGTAGGGGCAAAGGGCCGCTGCGGCGTGCGGCTGGTGACGGGGGAAGGGGCTGCTCCCGGCTTCTCACCCCAGCGCCGGCAGCACCGCGCTTTCCCAACCCGTGCCGAAAAAAAAACCCATTCAGGGAAAGAGCATGGCAGGATTTGGAGCTGGGGGGGGCTCCGAGGCAGAGGAAAACCAGAGCTCTGCGTTCGCCGGGGTGGCACCGGCTGCGCGGCGTCCCCGGGGAGGGACAGTGTGTGTCCCCCCCCCCCCCCCCCAGCTGCCATCTCGTCCCCAGGCGGCCGCGTGCTGGAGGTGGGCTTCGGCATGGCCATCGCCGCCACCAAGGTGGAGGAGTTTGACATCGAGGAGCACTGGATCATCGAGTGCAACGAGGGGGTTTTCCGGCGGTTGGAGGAGTGGGCCAGGACGCAGCCGCACAAGGTCCGGCGTGGGCTGTGCCGGTGCGCGGTGCCGGTGGGTACCGGTTGGCCACCGGGGCTCACCGCTCTGCCGTCCCGCAGGTCGTGCCCCTGAAGGGGCTGTGGGAGGACGTGGTGCCGACGCTGCCGGATGGGCACTTCAGGGGTGAGGCACCGCGCAGCCGAGCCCGGCGGGACCGGGGAGGGGGCGGTGGGGTGGGGGTCCCCACAGCAGAGCCCATTGCACAGTGGCGGGGACAGGGACGGGCTGCTGCTGGTGTCCCCAAGGAGTGGCATCTCGCCCTGGGGAGCCGCACATCACTGCCTTCTGAGACAGGAAAAAATTAGTGACAGGCCATGAAGGGGGGTCTTCACCCGGGACTTGAGCCCCACCGGCACCTCGGTGGTCTCTCCCGGCTAACGGGCGGTCTCGGGTGTTCCCGGGCAGGGATCCTGTATGACACCTACCCTCTGTCGGAGGACACCTGGCACACGCATCAGTTCACCTTCATCAAGGTAACGTGGTGCAGCGCAGCGCCCACACCTCCCTCCCACCACCCTTTGCGAGGGGCCGGAGTCCCCGGCTCGAGGGGGGGTTGGGGGACATGGGGGCACGCAGGGTAGGGAGGAGAATTTCGGAGCCCGGGAGCCAAAACCAGAGCTGGGGGTCAGTCTGCAGCCCCCGCCATCCCTGCACCCTCCCCGCCACCCGGGACTTAGTGCCCTCTGGAAAACCCCAATGTCCCCGTGATGTCCCCAGCACAGCGGTGGCATCGGCAGCACGTTCAGTGCGTGTGGTCACAGCCGGACGGAGCGGAGCAGCGGGAGGGTGCGGAGGGCTGGGGCAATGTCCGGCTCTGTGGGGAGATGTGAGAGGTTGGAGGGGAGTAAAGAGGGGGGCCGGGTGCTGAGCCGGACCCCCCTCGATTCCCGTTGCAGGACCATGCCTTCCGCTTGCTGCAGCCCGGCGGGGTCCTCACCTACTGCAACCTGACCTCCTGGGGGGAGCTGCTGAAGACCAAGTACACCGACATCGAGAAGATGTTTGAGGTGAGTGGTGGTCACCAGGCTGGGGACGGTCTGGTCCCCCCCAGCCCAACCCGGGGTCCCCAACGCCGCCCCGTCAGTCTGCGCACCCTCTGTGTCCCCATGTGGGTGCTCTGGCCGTGGAGCAGCAGAGCCAGAGCCCCCCGCGGCCGTTTGAGTCCTCTGTGGCGGTTGGGGCTCAGCGGGGAACGTTTGAGGGAAGGGCAGAGGGTCCCCACGGGCCGGGGCTCAGCAGCGTCTCTGCTCGCATCTGAGAAGCTCAAACTGTCACTGCTCCTTCTCACCCCTCCTCTCCCACAGGAGACCCAGGTAGGGCACCTGGTGGAGGCCGGGTTCAAGAAGGAGAACATCAGCACGAAGGTGATGGACCTGGTCCCCCCCAAGGACTGCAGGTACTACTCCTTCCACAAGATGATCACACCCACCATCGTTAAGCACTGAGGGTTCAGCCCAGCACCATCCCTTGGGGCTGCGCCGAAGCTGCTAACGAGGAGAGAGGAGAGGCTGATTATGTGCACTGAGGAGGAGAAAAGCTCTTATCTCCTTTGACGGTCCTGAGAGAAGGTTGAAGCTGATTTATCGGGAGGCAGGAGATGACTGGAGGCTTGGGATGGAAGTCCTGGGTCTTCAGGGGACCTCCTGGATGGAAGATCCGGGAACTCCCTGCCCCATCACCGTTGTCACCTGATGCGATGCAGCCCCCGGCCCTGGAGGGGTCCCACCCTGCATCCGTCCCAGAGGCCCCACTCCAGACTCCAAATATCAACTGAAGAGCAGCTCAGAGTCTGTAGCCAAAGGGGCTTCAAGGACTGGAGGTTTCCTCTAAAAACTGGATCATTTTAAGAAATTGCAGGGGGGCTTTCCACCCCCCCCCCCCCCCCCAAATAATCGAAACCAGGCGGGAGGAATGGGGCAGGGGGGGCAGTTGGAGGCATTTTGTAAGGATGGGATTTCAGCTGCTCCTGGAACAACCCCCCGGTGAAGTTTCCCGATACTTTCGGCTAAAGCCCATCATAGCCATTTGTGATTCCGACAACCTCCTCGCAGTTCAATGGCACATAAATGACGCTTTCTCTCTCTACCCAGAAGGGATAAAAATCCATTAAAGAGGAATGAAACACACAACTGCTGTTTCAGAGCCATTTACTCATCTCTCGAAAGCGCGTGTGCAGCCCTGCAGTGACTGTTCCTCGTCTCAGGCTGACGGGAGAACACAGTGCGCTCCCGGGGCCCGTCCAGCACCAAAGCCTGCCGCGGGCTGCTCTATTCCCACCGCGCCAAGGAGTGCTGCAGCATCCATTTTTATTAGTCATATTCTGATTTAAAGCCTTAATATTTTACTTACCTTATAGAAATATAATTAATTTCTGGCTGCCATGCACGCAGATATAAAGGATTTATTAGATCCTTTGTAGGAATTGTAAAGACGGAGCAGGTGGGGAGTACGAGACGAGCTCAGGGAGGCGTTGGGGCTCCCTGGGGTGTGCGCTGGTCTCAACGCTTCCCAACAAAGCCACAGAGCAGGTCCCGGGTTTCCGGCAGGGCGTTTATGTCACGATAGGTAACTTCAAACATTCTCCTTCCCAGAAACCACCACACAATGTCATCAAATTCAACTCCTGCTTTTTAATTCAGTTTCTAACCGAGTTAAAAACTTTAGATAAGAGGGATATATTAAAGACAGAAGAGCATCTTAACCAGGTAGAGATTTATTGGAAGGCTCGTGAGAACAGAGGTTTCTTGTGCATACGAATGCAAGCAGGTGCCCCGGGGGGGCAGTGAGTGGGCAGGTCATAAATAAGAGGCTATTTCCTGTACCAGATCTGAATCTTCTTCTCCCGTTTGATTTTCTTCTGAAGCTGAAGGATTCCGTACAGCAAAGCTTCAGCGGTAGGTGGGCAACCTGAGAGAGAGAGAAAACGGAAGCCCGCGGGGCTGCCAGCTGCACTGAAACGCAGCGGCAGAAGGAGAACCGACAAGCCACAGGCTTCACCCCAAAGCAGGCTGTGATTCCCCTCCGGCTTTGTGGACATCACGGGCTGCAGAGTTCACAAAAGCAAGAGAGCTGCTGGAGTTTAAAGAAACTAAAGCGATGGCGTTTTTTGAAAAGGTCTTTACAAAACAGAGAAATGCTTTGCTTTTAAGCAAGGTGGTATCTGACGGGAGAGCACGTCGCTGACTGAACTACAGCCCACACGTTACACAGCAGTTACTGGTGAGTAACGTCACCAGAGGAACTCTGCTCGCCTACTGGAGACCCCGGGCAGATCTTACTGAAGCATCTGCAGCTTTAGTGACACAGTTTGAAACAGAAAAATCTTTAAAAACTACACCAAGCACCATCCAAGCGTACAAAATTAACTTCGCTCCCGTCCTGCTCCGAGTTAGCGCCGTGGCAGGCAGAGCTCGTCTTTCCTACCTGGCACGTAGATGTCCACCGGCACAATGCGGTCGCAGCCGCGCACCACGGAGTAGGAGTAGTGGTAATAACCGCCGCCGTTGGCACAGCTGCAAGAAACGGGCGGGTTTCAGCGCGTTGTTAGATGCGGCTCAGCAGCCCGCGGGAAGGACGAGCGGAAGGCAGAGGAGAAGGTGAAGCTGGCACCCGCGCGCCACAAGGCAAGGAGCCGCCCGGCCGGAGCGGATGCCAAAGCTTACGCCGGGGCCACTCAGCCTCTTCACAAGCCCCAGCGGGAAGGCAGGCGACCAAATCGAGCTGTTTTCATTACTCTTACAAAGCAGATATTCAGAGGGTCCCTCCTCTCTACTGCAAAACCTTTTTCATTTTGCCATGTCTGAACAGAGCGTTTCCAGAACTCGTTCTGCGCCCTCCAGGCCCTGGTGAAACGGCCGTCCTCGGCCCCAGCAGCTCCGGGAGACAAACAAGTTGTCAGTTCCACCACGCCAGAGCTCCACAGGGCTCCGATTTTATGCCGCACAGTGGAAGCATTCTGAAGCATTTTCATCTAAATGCAAATTCTGAGATTCTGGACATGCACAAGTCCCCAGACTCTGACAGCTGCAAAACCCCAGAATCTTTCACTGGGAAGACTTTGCAGTTCACAGCGACTTGACAGACATCATTCTCCCCACCCCGCACAAAGGCAGTCTTTATGTTTCACTTGTGAGAAGGCCTTTTTATATACGTTACGGGGTTGGAAACACAAATGAGAAACGGGTTCCCCTCCCTTCATCTCCCCAGTCGAGCGGAGACACCAGATGTCTCCCATGCAGCACAAGGTGACAAGGATGTCCTGGCACTTACCTCCCCATGGAGACCACGTAGCGAGGCTCCGGCATCTGGTCGTAGACCTGCACAACACAGACATTTCACACCGCTTTCCATTCGCATCCAGCACGCGCAGCCGTGTGCGAGGCAGCCACCGCAGTCCGTACCTTTCGAAGAGCCGGAGCCATTTTGTTCGTTAGGGTGCCGGCCACGATCATGACATCAGCTTGCCGGGGACTAGCTCGAAACACCACCCCAAAGCGGTCCATGTCGTAGCGAGGAGCCGCCATGTGCATCATCTCCACGGCGCAGCACGCCAGGCCAAACGTCATCGGCCATAAGGAGCTCTGCAGCAGGAGAGATGCGGGTTACGGGTAAGAACACCGAACGCAGGAGTGGAGACCCTGTGTGGGCAACTCAAAGGACAAGAGCTGATCAGACAGAAAAGGAAACAGAACAAGAAAAGTTTCAAGGTCTGTTTAGTCAGAGCATCATAAATGAAAACAGTGTTTGCCATTACACAGGAGAGCAAAACCCACAGCTCCAGGGAAACAGATGCGCAGAAATCTGTGCGTTTGCAGCCTCGGAGATGCTGAACGCGCTCAAAGCCGTAGACACTCCCCTTTACATCTCACTCTGCTAAAACAGCCACCTGAGAAGCCCCACACAAGGGCAGCGGTGACGGGAGAAGGCAAAACTGAGGAAGCCCGAGCACACTGGGTGCAGGGCAGCGTCACTTGTGCAGCCTTCTCCGCAGCACAGAGCAGCGGCTCGTGACGAGGACTACGTGAACCAGCAAGTGCCTGTTACCGAAGGGCAGCTGTGTTCCGAGCGGCAGCCTGCGCTGCTCTGCACCACCCTCGCGTTGAGCGTCTCTCCCGCTCTGACACAGTACCCCAAATGTCAACCGCTGGCCAAGAAACTTGGCTATTTCCCCACGGAGAATGTTGAACCTATTTTTATCTTGAGGAGGAGATGGCTCAAATGCATTTCCCACCAGCACCTCAAACCATTCGATACCATTTCTCCCCAGCGAGCACGACAGTTTCAGCGACTCACCCTTCGCGCCCAGTTGATCAGGTCATCGAGTTTGGTGACAATATATTCGCCCCTGCTAGCGGGGACGTAGGATTTTTTCTGGACAACAGCTGAGCTCTTTTGCTGGACTTGGACAGAGCTGAAGACAAACGGCGCAGTAGTATCAGTCTCCAATTATTAAGCGTAACTGCAGAATACAATCATTAGCCTCAAGGAGCTGTGATCCCATAAAGAATCTGTGGTACGTTGCTTATGGACAGTGTCACACCCTCTATGCGTTTGTAACAGGGTTTTGCCCCCGACTGTGGGGAGATCTGTGGGGCGGTGCTGCTCAGGGCAGAGCCCCTCTGTTCACCATACCCAAAACGATGGAGGGTACCTGGCTGGCCCACCTCCGGGGCTCACAGTCTGATGGCAGCCTGCCAGTTAATCCCGGCTTTTAAGAAGTGAAATGAGGAAAAAGACTGTCACACATATGCAGCATTGCTACTGCAAACAGGCGGCTTCTTCCCCTGTCCCACTCGGGATCCCCCACCCGCGGGAGGAAGGCCGCAGCCGAGGAACCTGCCCTGGAGCCCGGCGTTACCTGTCAGCGTGGTCGGCTGCCGGCGTCTGATGGAGCAGCTGAGTGTGAAGACATGTCACAGCACCAGGCCTGGGAAAAAGAGAAGCTGTTGCAGCTCTGTGTGACACGGTGGCAGAGCCCCCCGCTGCCCCCCCAGCACACACCGCTGCTCTCCCTGCCCCAGTGTCCTGGTTTGAGCGACGCAGGACCAATTTATCTTCTAATGCTTTGGAAAAAGGCACTTTCAGAAGACTCTAGTGTCTGAATTGGTGAAAACATTGACTTTCTAGCCAGCGATGGTGTGTGGGTTTCAAGGTCTCAGTGTTTTCGAGCTCACCAGGTGCGGGGATGAGGAGGAGCGAGACCCGGGCACTGCACCCAAGCTGCCCAACAGGGTTAGTTCATACCATGAACGGCACATCCACTATAAATTAGAAAGCTGCAAAGTGCTCTCTCTCTCGATGGCTGCCACCCTGACAACTCCTTGCCCCAATGCTGGAGCCCTGAGCCCTTCCCTTCCTCCCAAAGCAGTAGCGCTCGCAGGGTCCTACATGTCNCGTTTGCTGTCACTGCTGGGAGTGCACAGCGTCTACGGATAGAATGGGTTGGGTATGGTCCTTGTGTATTTTATATTGGTATCGAGATCAATGCTGGTTCTTTAGTCTTATTAATGTTAATTATCCAGTCTTATTCTATTAAATCTGTTAATAATATTTCAACCCCTGGGTTTCCTTGTTCTTTCCTGGGTGGGGAGGCGTGATCGGGTAAGAGAATAGTTGTCTAAACGACAATAAATTGTTTCTCAAACCATAACACCCAGGAACGGAGAAAGCTCTGACCAAACCCAGCCGGGGAGGAGACCCCTCACACCCACCCACCCCCCGACCCAGCTCCCTCGGGGCTCCCCGGCACGGGGGGAGCCACTCTCGGGGGGTGGCCATGGCCACAGCTCCCCCCGCACGGACCCCCAGCGCCCTCCAGCCCCGGCCCTCACCGCCAGGCCAGCACGCCGCGCCGGGGGAGGCGAAGACCTGCAACGAGAAGAGTGTGGGAGAGCTCAGCTCCGGCCGGAGCCCGGTCCCGGGGGAAGGGAACGGCCCCAACCCGGGACAGAGCCCAGCGTGGGAACCCCCCGGCCCCGGGGACGAGCCCTGGGCTGCCCGGAGGGGACGGGGACACTCCACGGCCCCCATCCGCTCCCCGGGGCTCTCAGCCCCGTGGATCAGTGTCACCCCCAAGGGGAGCTGCGGTCCCTGCCTCGCCCCGGGGCACCCAGACCGGCCCGGTCCCCCCTCAGAGCCCCAGGGCCCCGCCCGGTCCCCCCTCAGAGCCCCGGGGCCTCCAGCCCGGCCCAGTCCCCGCTCAACGGCCCGGGGCCCGACCCGGTCCCCCCTCACAGCACCGGGGCCCGGCCCCGGCCCCCCTCAGGGCCCCGGGGCCTCCANGCCCCGGGGCCCGGCCCGGTCCCCCCTCAAGGCCCCGGGGCCTCCAGCTCGGCCCGGTCCCCCCCTCAGGGCTCCCTCCCAGCCCGGTCCCTCCGCAGAGGGCCGAGAACTCCACCCGGTCCCCGTGCCGCTCCCGTCCCCGCTCACAGCCCAGCGCCGCCATGTCGCCCCGCAGCCCTTCAGGCAACCTCTGGGCGCGGTGCACCCGCTAACGGGCCCGGCGCCGACACGGTGCGCCGGCTCAGCGCGCCGGCGGGGAACGCGGGGCGGGGCGGGGGGGTTCCGGGGGCACCCGCCGGACCCTGCGGCAAAACGGG
>VUYV01000387.1:210388-221542 GCA_008711295.1 Anarhynchus alexandrinus | reverse complement strand
CCCCCCCCGCCCGGTGCCCGGCCCCCACCCCCGCCGGGCCCGGTCTCACCGGGGGGTGACGGGAGGGGGGGGGAGGAGCGCTGCCGCCCGGCCGAAATAGCTCAGTTGGGAGAGCGTTAGACTGAAGATCTAAAGGTCCCTGGTTCGATCCCGGGTTTCGGCAGCGATTCAACTTTTCCTGCCGGGCCTCGGGCTGCGAAACTGCCCGCGACTCCAAAACCACCCCAAAAATCCCCCAAACCCCCACCCCGAATCACGTTCTGATTATTTCTTATGTCCTAGAAGCAGGGCAGGCAGGGATGTGACGCGGCACAGAGACTGAGGCAGCTCCAGCAAAGGAAATTGTGATCAAATCATCAACAAAAATGGGACAGAGGTGGGGGGAGGAGGTATTAATTTTAATTGATGTGCTTTAATTGAAGCACAACAACAGAAAACAGTAAGTTTGCTTTCTTGTACTAATACTGTGAAACTGACACTACAGTTTTATTAAATACACAAATATAATCTTTGCCTGATGTAAAATTTGGGAGGAAGAACATCTCCCTGCGTGCGCCGAAGACCACAGCTTAAAGGCAGTGTTTGAAACAAATGAGCACATCCAAACAAAAGCAGCGACAAGCCTTTGATGGTTCACTTCATCCAACTTTAATCGACTTAAGACCACATAATTCTGTACATCGCAAGACTGAACGCAGTCTCGGGGTGCGGAGAGTACTGTAAGCAACAGCTAAGACCTGGCTGTTCAAGATGGAAATATTTTCGAGTGCTTTGACACAAGGTATGCTCTTAGTCATCCTCTGGCAGAAGAACACAGTTTGTTTTTTTAAAATGAGAACTCGTCCATGCTGAATCGCACCGAGACAGGATCAGGTGGAAGGCAGGAGAAGGACCGGGACAGAGGGAAGGCGAGTGGGAGTTCTGCCTCCGTGCGGTGCATCGGAGCAGGGCCTGAACAACAGTTGAGGCACGTTAGTCCCAGCACCATCGCCCCTGGTCACCCAGAGGCATGCAAGAACCGCCCCGTGACACACCGGTCACGTCCCTGTGAGCTCTGCACTCGTGAATGTCCCTTTAATAACGCACATGAGGATTCCAAATGTGTATTGAAACCCATGATAGAGCACAGAGCAATTAAACATGCGATTAAAATATATCCAGAGAATTACTCTAGCCCCAATGCACATCCATATCCCACTTTACATTTAAACTTCTTCCTTAATTCCAATCTTGGTCTCCATTGGACAAGCAAGTAGATCACATTTGCATGATAATATAGAAAAATACTAATCATTGGGCTTTTATCCTTAAACAGTTATCAATAGCACCGCAAGTCTGTCAAAGGCAATTCACAATATGTTACAGCGTCAGCAAAAGCTGGGGGAGGAACCACGCACGATTAAACACAATATTTAAATCAGCCAGAAAAAGAAAAAGTGTTCCTAAAATCATGGCCTCAAAAACCATTAAAGCAGCATTCAAAATGGTTTCACTTTGAAATGGAAGAGTGAATGTTTTTTGTTTAAGCCAACACTGGATTCCTTTTCCACTGAATTTTACAATTGTCCTATCAACAAAAACAAAGCCTTTGTTATTCCAATTGCATCACTGGCTACCAATTTTATTTCCCACACTTTGAGACATGTAAAGCAAAAATAATCAACCTGCTGGAAACATTTTTGAAAGGAAACCTGCGCACGTTCGGCGACAGTGAAGTTCCAGGCAATACACAGCTATGCAGTTTACCAGTACGTGTTTTTCTGAGGGCAGCAGACCGCCCGCCCTTTGTCAGAGGTTTGGCCAAAATAACTCAAACAAAGCTTAGTGTTACAGCGAGAACTGTAGCAGTTTTTGCAGGTTCCACGCGAGTTGCCCTGAGGGGGTGAGGCAGCGACGGCCGCATCCCCACACGCTTCGCAGTTGCCGTTCCCCAGCGCACGGCCAAGGGGTGCAGCGCGCAGCTCCGGTACGCAAACGGGGAGCAAAGCTGAGGACACAACCGGAGCTGACAGTAGTACAGCATTACAGTGACCGCAGCTTTGAAGACATACACGCAGATTTTAAAAAGTAAGAATTACACATTTTTTACAAATAACCACTTCTCCATTGCCAGGATAACTTGGGAAAGTTTGTACCGCTGTTCAGGCGCTGTCTGCAGACGATGGCTTGGTCTTCCCCTTTTTCCTGCCTAGAATTTCTTCGTCAAATATTTCTCTCTCCCTGAAAAGAAACACATTGAATTCTTGCATTTAAAATAGTCTTAACACTTCAAACAGCTCGCAGCGTGTTACAGTAACTCAGCAAGAACATTTCCCATGTTTAATCATTTTGTTACAGAGACAACGAGGAAGTTTGCCTTACAGAAAGGAAGACACTGAACTCTCCTGCCCATATACTCACATTTTTCCACACAAACAGTAAACTAGTAAGAAAAATTCAGAGATTACTAAAAATAAAAAGATACCTTTTGCTCACAGATGGTCCTTTTATGTATTTCTCTTCTGCCTTCTTGTAATCTATGTCATCCACAGCAGAAATCGCATAAATGATGGCCTATAAAAGTATTTAGTTCGTTTATACTCATGAAACAAAAGCTAAATTACAACAGTGATTTGAAACTGCCTCAGCAGATGAGCACGTTTTTAGAATAAGGTTCCCCGATAGTGGCGATTGACCCGATCACTTAGGAAACTTGGATGAAACTGCTTGTTGTGTATGTGAAAGTTCTTAAATAAATAATACAAACTCGTCCTTTAACATTCCCGAACACTTTATCAACTTCAGGGTGTGATAAAACCTCCGTGCAATGTATACTACACATGAAAATAAGGGGTGACTGAACTCAGTATTACACAGTACCTACAAGTCTTGTTCCATGGAGGCAGATTTTATTTCTAAGTCACTAGTTGAGAGGGACGTAAGTCTTCTCTTTCAAAAAAAAAGACCCACTGTTAAGCACAGATCAAAGCACCGTCCTAAGCAGGACACAAAAGACCGGCCCTGGTGACGTGCAACGCTTCGCAGTGCTGCAGGAGACAGCGGCTGCATCGCCTCCTGCATCGCCATAACACACCTGAGAACAGCACGAGCAGGACACGGTGTCCATTCCCAACCCTCTCTGAAAGCAGGCCTGTGTTCTCCTGGCGTGTTCCAGGATGACGATGTTTTTCTCAAGGACAGGAAAACTCCCCCCACCTCCCTCTACTGCATTGCATTTAACATTCCCAGGAGGAGATTTTTATAACCAGATTAAGATACTCTTCACAGTAATTTTGTTTCTGCAGAAGTTACTAATGTTCTCCCAGGAAAGTTCCTCGGAAGAACAGTAAGTATCTAAAAGTATAACTGTAAAGACGACCCACCCACCCCCCCAAGACACACAAAGAACCCAAGAAAACCCGGAGATGACTTGCCAGACTGAAGAAGAAACACACCCAAAGCTTTGAAGAGTTTTGGAAGTAACCAAAACACACCAGAAAGCAATCATTCTGCCTTTAAAAACATTACACTACCTGAACCTTCTCCGTTCTGTGCTAATGGCTTAAAAATCAGCGTTCAGAATTACGCTGGTTCCCATCCCACCCAACCCCCTGCCGGCCTCCTAATGCCGACAGCCGCAGCGCCCGCAGGAAGCGCACAGTGATTAATACTGCGGCTTTATTTATTTGTTTTCTCCAACGTGCAACGTGAACATATTTGTTCTCCGATTATCAGCCCAGGAACACGGCTTAAGAGCCTCCTGCCCCGATTTTAATGTTCTTCACCTGAGATATACATAGAAACCACACAGTTCTATGCCCTTTGAGCTGTATCTGCCCAGCTCAACCACCCCCCAGCTCCCGGGGAACACTCCGCAAGTCATTAAACTCCAGTCACGTAACACTAGTGTTATTTGCTTACTTAACATTTACTTTTCTCAGTGTTTCATGTTTACTTACTTCAGGCAAAAGGACATCCGAAATAAATTTTATTCCATCTCCATTTATTTGATGGAGACTTTTAGTGCCTATCTCGCGATACACATCCTTCAAGTAGTTCACTACAAGGTCTAGTTGTTCTTCATCCTCTAAATAGGTTTCAACGCAGGTCACGTACTGACTTGAATTCAGGAATTCCTTCAGCCACCGGGATTGTTTTCTGCTTTTCAAAATAGCCAAGAGATGCTCTTCGGCCCCTTTGGTCTTCACTATAAACTCCACTATCTTTTTATTCGCTTTATCTCTAGCAGCTCTTGTTCTGTCAGGAAGAAGTTTCTTGGAGGGCTTCTGAGGTGAAGTTTCTGATGAAGACTCTTCAACATCTTCCTCTGCCGTGTTTGGAAAGGTTATTGGGGCCAAATCTTGATAACCTTCCTTCCTAACTGGGTAGCCTGAAAGAAAAGCCACAACGATTATTACTTAAATATATAAAGAAGGGGCTTTCTCACATACATGCTTACACATGCCCCTACCAAAGAGTGTAAAAAGCCACCACCAAAAAAAAAAAAACAAACTTAATTTTTCTTTAAAAAAACCCCAAAGATTAGGGAGTTGGAACTGCCAGGAACTCTGAAATGAACTCTCTGCAATGTGAAGTAACCAGTCACCTGACTGTCTTTAACAATCAATATTTATTGAACATTTGTTGTGGGACTGAAAAGCCTTAGAGTGCACTAATGGTGTGTAGTAGCTTTAACAGTCCCCCTCACTGGGTCTGATGCCAAACTCCACACACATTTGTAAGTATTAGAGCTAAACCCACCTACTAGGAGAAGAATACAAAAGATAATGAAGTCACTTACTGATATCAGCAGCAAAGTATTCCAAGAAGGATCCCGTAAAAGAATGACAACCTAAAAAGCCCAAAACGAGGTTATTTATCAGTTCAATGAAGCCTATGAGACAAAGCTGACAGTTTTGGTGTTTTTCTCTGATGTATATCAGAATGGATGACGTCACCCGACTCATCTGCTTACCTACTCTAATTCGGTAGTCAGAAATCAATCGAATACACCACTCAATTTCTTGGCGATAATCTTCTTTGGCTCGTTCCTACAAAACAAGAGCCATTTACAGTCCTGAGAAGAGCAGCCTGTGGAAGCTTGCAGGTCGAGGCCACTAGCCAGGTAACAGAAACGGCTAACGATAACGAATTGAATTTTAGTTGCTGTTTTCTGCATTCTCCTGAAATTCAACTTCTGCCATCACTTTGTCAGGCAGCGCAAGAGCGGCTTTGTTGCAGGTAGAAAACCCACAAGTGAGAACACAGCGAGAGTCCTAAGCTGCTGCCCGGCTTCCACCTGCACAGGTATTCTGAGCAGCAGCCTCAGAGATGGAGAGAGGCGTCAGGGGATCCCATTCCCATATTATTCTCCATTTTGTGGAGCACAAATTATGTTTAATTACTTTGTGGAATAGAGTGAGAGAGAACAAAAGCCAGCTGCACCACACTCCTCCTCCAGGGTCAGTTATACATTGTGTAAACAACTTTATTTTCCCCAAACACACGTACACACTTGCAGTCACGTTACTGGTAGTACTTACTATGAAGTCCTGCTTTTCTTCACAATCAAAGTGCTTCAGACTCTTAAGAGATACCGAGAAACTTGATGAAACAAAGAAACACAGTTAGGGCAAAGAGGCAGTTGATTTGCACCTCTATTTATTTACTGCAGTTCTACTCCTCCCTGGAAACTAGATTTCATAAGGACTTCAGGAATGTTGGTTTTGCTAGTTTTGGTTTTCATAGTATGCTAAAACCATGGAACATTTTAACAATGAGAAGTACCTGGTTTTAAAACAAAACTAAAGGCAGGCCTGTGTTTCCAGAAAGTTTGGGCAGCACGTGTAAAAAAACAACAGTAGCTGGGTCCCCTGCCCTTTTTTTATTCCTCATGTAAGCGTCAGCTGTTCGCCTGAACGCCAGCCTGGCTGCGCTGGCAGCACGACAAAGCACGTAGCCCAGACCTGCAAACCCTCGCCATACTTGGTCCCTCCCTCCGAGATC
Organism: Anarhynchus alexandrinus; assembly: GCA_008711295.1. NCBI lineage: Eukaryota > Metazoa > Chordata > Aves > Charadriiformes > Charadriidae > Anarhynchus > Anarhynchus alexandrinus. The sequence goes on along the minus strand of VUYV01000387.1, from coordinate 215,557 downwards.
GACCTCTGCTTTAACTGACAGCATAATTGCCCCATACCAGGAAAAGAGCACATGACGCTGCCTGAAAGAAACCGAAAGTTCAGAACAGGATCAGAACCCACAACGCTTACCCTTTTTTCTTGTCGTTTGTATTCCCTTCTATAAACAGCACACATGCCTTTCTGTGCTTCCGCTTCACATTTTTTACCTGTTGAAAGGATAAAGTCCCATTAGCATCCTAAAACTCTAACACCCTTAACAAAGCAGGAACATTTTCCATTGATACTATCTAGTGCACCCCATACTTAATTTTTCACATTTGTGTAACTTCCTTTAAGTGGCAAGAATAGCAAGTTACCCCAATGGAGCGTTTTTGTTAGAGCACAAGGACCCATCCTCTTTCTTTCGTTAGCTGGGTACAGCACCCCTAATTCACAACACAAGATGTAACAGTGCAGTAGTAATCCTCTGCTCCAATATAAACATACATGAATCAACCACATTTATTTTTTATGCATTTTTATCACACATAAATTAACTTTTATTATCTTTGGAATGCTTCTACCAGAAGATCTTTACCGTTTCCAGCTCTACACAAGCCAAGAAAGGCAAAAGACACTCAAGAACCTGGTAAGCAGCTCCTTATCAGACCCCCTGCAACACCACTCTAAGAAGGCAGCGAGCTGTTCTTACCACTGCTGGCCAATAAGGATACCTTCGCAATTTGCACCAGACCAGAATCCCTTCTTCAATTGATTGTGGTTCTATGATGAAAAATAAAGTAATTTTTCTTTAAAAGAAGTGAGACAAGACAGTCAGCTCGCCCTCTCTTATCAGCCTCCTCTCAGTTTCACTTCAATGCTTCTACAGGTTTCAACCACAGTGACAGGGCACTCCCCCACACCCCCAAAACACAGCACAGGTAGTTCTCAATACAGGAACTAAGACATTTCAATCCTACGCCCTTGCCCAGTTTCACAATCATTTGCATTTCATTCTGTTTCAAAAAGCCTTTCTGAAGCACTCAATAAATGCATTTTATTCCAAGCTTGAACAAAGCTGGATTCACTTTCTAGACAGGTTTGGTTTTATCATCACAGCTTGTCAGCAAAGTAGAAGGACACAGGCCCTAAAAGGGCACACTAATCTTGGGTGAAGAAGTCTCATAATAGGTACACTGATGGCTCACCTTGATGTGATAAAATACTGGGAAGTTCTTCATCCTCCTCCTCTTCATCTACCAGAGCTGAGAGGCGAGAGAGACTCTCTGGGGAAACTACCTTTGAGGACAGGTCAGACGATTCCAGTCCTGCCAAAGGAGCAAGCACCAGCGTTGGTAAGTGTGGAACAGTGATTAAAATAAAAAAGCATCAGCTTCAGACCAGGTGAAACACACAACTGTGTAAGTGACCCCACAGCAGCGTGAGTCACCGTAACACAAGGGTCTGTCACACCACACACTCTCAATTCTCTGCCTAGGTAAAGGCCTAATAGTCTGAATAAAAGATGAAAAAGGGAAAGGAACAAGAACAGGCTGATTTCAGGACTCTGTACCAGCCTGTTCCTTTACATAACATCATTTCATCTCAACACTAACTAGATAGCAGTAAAGAAAAAAAACTAAGCGTGAAATTAGCAACTCCTCTAGTGCAGGGTAAGAATTACTGCTAAGTACAGTTTTTCAATGCAAAACCCTGAACAACTCCACACAACCTAAATGCCACACCAGTTTGTAGCCAGTACTAAAGCGACTGCACTTTGTGCTTATCCAAAACTTGAAAACAAAAGGAATTGAAATCAGCAATTTAGGAACCTCATTCACAAAAGCAATGCAACATCCCAAGATGAGTAACAGTGCTCGACAATCAAATGGGATGAAGATTTCCCTCCCCCAAGCGATATGCCCACCTTCATCTTCCTCAAAGTCAGGCAGCTGAAACTGCTTTACTTTATTCATAACCATGTGCGAAGTATTCTTATTTTCCTCCTCTTTATGCTGAGAGGGGAAGCTATCAGAAAGAGTGTCACGGTTAGAAGGCCCAGGTGAAGATTCAGGGCAACTCCTGCATTTCCTTTTTCTATACGGGGACAGAGTCACACCAGTCTCTTGTTCTCCATTAATCCGTTTTAAACTCGCTGGCTTTTTTCTTCCACTTAATTGCTTTGCTAGACTTTCACTCTCGCTACTGATGCTTTTTTCCAAGTCATCCGAGGCACTTTTACAAGAGGAATCCAGTAACGTCCTTTTCGGCTGACTTCTGGTGTTTGCCCTCCTGACAGGTACCACCGTGTCAGGCTGGCAGGGAACAGAGAGCAGAGACCCTCCCTCAGCCAGGGGCTGGGCTTGATCCCTGGGGAAATCGGTCCTATGCGATACAGGTGATCCCGCACCTCTTCTTTTTCTTCCTTGCTCACTTTTTTCCTCCTTTGGCTTAAGGGCGACTTTATTTCCTATTTGGGACTTTGTCAACAATCCAGGCTTGATTCTCTTCTGTTTTGGTAGTGATTCTGATTCTGGTATTTTGCAGTTTTGACTATCTGAGTTTGATGTATTACACAAGTCCCCAGTACTACATTTGGAAGGGTTTGTTCCTCTTTCATGTGCTTTAGCACTCTCCTCCAAAATGAGAGAAGCTTTCTGGGTTTGCTTTTTTGTATCAGTCTTCAGACGGGGGTTATTTTTTTGTTTTCTTTTCTTCTTGGAAGTCTCAGGCTCCAACTTTTCTTTAGAGTGAAAGAGTGATTGACATCTACGTAAGGGGGTAGATGAGAGCGATCCCGCCTTGTTCTCCTGGGATAACTGAGTATTTGGTCCTTCTTCTGAAGGTGGTACTTCTCTGGGCAAGACATTTTGATTCAAAATATCCAGAGCAATTTTAAGAGAACGGCGATATTTCAGTTCTTCCACAGCCTCACTCGAATTATTCCTTTGATCTGATGAAGAACAACATGCAATAAGCTTTCTTTGAAAATAAGAAATAAATTTATAGTATATCTTTTGTTTAAGATGCAACTTAACACTTAAATCACCTGTGAATCTTAAGGCCAAGTATATAGGGACACACAAAGCACAAGCTTCCAACACCCCATTTTGGTGCAAGTACACACACACACGCTTCTTCACTATTCCTCCCAATACACTACATGAGGGAAGAGCAAGAGTAGCTGCTATAATGTTTAGTCTATTTTCAAGCTTTATGGATGGAATGGAAAGAGGGGAAGAGAAATGCAAAGAAAAAACCCTCATTAAGTATATTGTGAAATACATTACTGTCCCCCAGGTCGAGTTTGTATGTATATTTTACATTCAGAATATACACAAGGCAGCAAATGTTTTGACATCTCCTCACCTAAGCTAGAGGCGATGTTTTCTATACATTCTTCCTTCAGTGGTACAGCATCTCCACAGCTGACACTAATCCTGAAAATCATAGAATCATTAATACAATAAAGCTGACTGAAAACAGCACAGCATTAAGCACCACTAACAGCATGACACTCCTTTCATCTGGCAATAAACTTGCCATATTTTTTTTCCCCCCAAACCCCACACTTGTTATCAGAAGTTAAGGAAAACGAAACACAGGAAGAACGCCTGAGCCAACGGTCTGCTGTTTATGGATGTTCCATGAGACAACCATACAGCCAGCTCTGAAAAGGCAACGGGTTTTGGGTTAGCCATCTAATCCTTCCATAGCCAATGATCTCATTTCACAGATATCATCAGATAAAGGAATTACTACTACTTTTTTTTTTAATGTCTGAGAGTGCAAACATACAATAGAAACAAAGACACTTAACTGTTCTTTCAAGCCAAGTATTTCAACTTTCAAAGAAGTCTCCTTTGCATCATTAACAGGTGATTCCCCAGCAACTCCAGTTTTGCACAAAACCTACATTAAAGAGAAAAACACGCATTTAAAATCCCTGACCAAGCCTGTTAGACTACAGCACAGATCTGACATACTAAAAATATTTTTAATACAAACAGCACTGAACAGACCTATATTCCATGGCATCTGGTTGCAGTGTTAGGATCTCTACAGATCAGCTGTTTTTTAAAGTATATACGAGTTTACTTGAAGCTCTTTCTTACTTACTACTCCATTTCATCCATTTCTAAGTTATACCCACAAACCCTTCCCCATGCGTACATCTGCTTTACCTTTGCTGGCCATAAACGCTTCTTCCATGTGCAAAGAACATACTCTTGATCTGTCATGACTGTGTTTCAGGTAGAAAAGGAAAATTCCAGCGTGCTCTGAAGAAAAAGGGAATAAAAGAGCTACCAAACACTTGGTCTATTTTTGTCTTCCTTTTTTTCTTTTTAAAGAAATATAGGACTTAAACAGAATATGCATTATTATAGTTATGTATCATTTGACCTTTGAGATCACTCGACTGTAAATGAATATGGAATATTAGTGGTTCAGTTTAAATAAAATTAATTACTTATCAATTTAATCACTTAGCATTAGGCCACATTGGCATACTACTTATATAGAACTTGCTTAGCTTTAATTTTATTTAAACTGAGCCACTAATATTCTATATACCTTTACAGGAATGATATTACTTTCCATGCATCCTCCAAAAGTAAGTTGCAATAGTGTATCTTTCCATAGCTGTGCAACATAAAGCGGCATTACCGAACGGGTAAGCGTAGAAAATACTGTCACAAATAAATAAGAAAACGCTGCCGTGAGCCTGTGTGTTCTGCGGCTCCCTACGACCAAATCCTGGTAACGGAGGCCACATGTCACACCCCGCACATTACGCCACGCCGTGCCAATTTTTATACGTAGTTTACAATTATAATCTGAGTAGTTTACAACTATAACCCCAGCGCAGCAGCCACAGAGTCCTCGCGTGCTTCCGAAAGACCCGAGAGGCTTTAAAAAACAAGAAAATCCGCCTGTACTCACAGAGCCGAAGGCTGGGGTCTCCCCGGCGGGCCGGGGGGCGGTCCTGCCACCGAAGGACAGCAAGAAGCGGAGGTTAGTGCTGCACGGCGGGGCCGGGAAACGAGGCCTGGCCCCGGGACGCGAAGCCCGTCCCCGCCGCGCCGTTCGGGGGAACTTACGAGGCTCCAACAGCCCCACCTCGGCCGGCGGCCCCCGCCCTGGCCTCCCCCCACCCCCCGCCGGGGTCAGCTACGGGGGGAAGGGGGGGGGGAGCCGGGCCGCACTC
>VUYV01000387.1:188759-210351 GCA_008711295.1 Anarhynchus alexandrinus | reverse complement strand
GGGGGGGGGGGGGGGGGGGTGAAGGGGGGAGCACTTACCGATCGCGAGGCGGACGCAGGCGCCGCGCCCCCTCCCTCCATATAAGCCCGCCCGCCCCGCCCGGGTCTGCGCATGCGCCGCGCCCCCTCCCGACCCCCGCGCGGCAATGTGACAGCCAATCGGAGAGCCCCGTTCTCGCCCAGGGGACACGCCTCCTTCCCTCCACCAAAACACACACGCCTCAGCCAATCAGTGCGCTCGCTCCTCCGCTTGCCCCTCCCCCGAGCTCCCCTTCCATTGGAGGGGCCTGAGTACGCCCCGCCCCCGCTGCGGAGCGTCCTTGCTAATGGCGTCGCTTCACCGCCCGGCGAGGCGGTGACGTCAGGGCTCGGGGTGGTGTGCCTGCGGCGGGCGTCGCCGCGGTGACGTCACGTCGGAGGGCTGCGCCGTGACGTCAGGGTGTGGTAGGCCCCGCCCCGGGCCTGGACGGGGATACCGCCGGCGGGAAGGTCACAGAACCCTCTGATGGTTTGGGTTGGAAGGGACCTTGAAGACCACCCCCTGCCCTGGGCAGGGACACCTCCCACCAGCCCAGGTTGCTCCAAGCCCCGTCCAACCTGGCCTTGAACACCTCCAGGGATGGGGCAGCCACAGCTTCTCGGGGCAACCTGCGCCAGGGGCTCACCACCCTCACAGGCAACAATTTCTTCCTAATCTCTCAACTAAATCTCCCCTCTTCCAGTTTGAAGCCATTCCCCCTCGTCCCATCACTCCATGCCCTTGTAAAAAGTCCCTCCCCAGCTCTCCTGGAGCCCCTTTAGGCACTGGAAGGGGCTCTGAGGTCTCCCCGGAGCCTTCTCTTCTCCAGGCTGAACCCCCCCAACTCTCCCAGCCTGTCCTCCCAGCAGAGGGGCTCCAGCCCTCGCAGCAGCTCCGGGGCCTCCTCTGGCCCCGCTCCAACAGCTCCGTGTCCTCCTTGGGCAGGTCTCTGTCAGTCCAGTAGTGCTTAGACTAATCACCATAACCCTGGGGAGTTCAACAGACAGCGAGCGTTTAGTTGTCCCGAGCCTGAAAATAAATTGTCACCTGAAAATGGGTTAAAAAAAAATCAGGAAAAAAAAAATGGCCCTCAGCAAGCTGCTGTTTGGGCCTGTCAATTTTTAGCCCTTGTATTCTGAGAATAACAGTGAAAACGGAGCCCATGTTATGACGTTTGATACTTTATTAGCTGTCTATATTTCTTTATAAATACCTGCAATATCAGAAATGTCACCGCTATACTGAAGTAGTAAGTTATTAAAACACATTCTGAAAACACCGTACAGACCAAAATGGCATCTCCTATTGGCCTGACTCCCAGGAGTACATTTTTTTTTTCTACCTTTAAGTACTGATATTTGTGGAATAATACTTTGTTGACATAACGTAAGAGGCAAACTCCTTTTTTTGCTTACAGTTTTCCCTCGGGTGCCTTCCATCGCTGAAGACACTCTGTTCCTCGCTGTTACCTAATTGATACCTTATTTGCCATTATTCTGCAGGAGCAGGAGCCGTCTGCGGGCAGGGCAACGTCACTCAGCGTTTCCCAGCATCAGTCCCTGCTTCACAGGCTCCGGCTGTGCTGAGCACTCTGGCCTGGTCCTGCAAGGCGTTTAGATAAGTATTTCATGTCAAAGGATATAAAATAGCCTTTTAAGACCCGGGTTAGTAAACAACATGATTAAAGTTGGAGTTCTGGCCCCACTGGAGTACACGGGGACACATCACGGACTCTGAACGACAGAGCGCGTCACCCTAAGCATAGGATAAAGACCGGAGTTCGGCACACTGCAAGGTTCAGCCCTCTATATTAAAAACAGGAGAGAAAACAACTGCCCCTCCTGCAAAACACAAAGAAAAAGAAATAATTTTCCCCTTGCCAAAGCTTTCTGCCAGGTTATCAGCGTTTGCTTTCTCCAAAGCGATACCTTGCTGTGCATCTGTTTCCCCTTTGAAGGTGTGACTGTTAGTTTAAAAACAAAAAACAAACCAAAAAAGAAGCGTATTTCTGGTAGAGACCTAAGATTTTTCCAATTAAAAAACCCTCTTGAACATCCAGTCTCTCCTCTGTATTCGGCTTTACAAGCACCCTAAACATAAATGAGCTTCGTACAGTGTGGATCAGCCCTTACACAGAGTCTTTACGATTTCTGCTTGTGCTGTAAATAAATATGAAAGTCGTCGTGTTGCATTTGCCTTCCTGCCGCTCTGGTGACGGCTCTGACCTGCCGACCCGCCCCCTGCGTCGAGCCGGGTGTCTGTGATGGCAGCTTTCAGCTTCAGCAACATTTTAATTTTTGTTTGCAGCTGCGTTGTACGTCCCCATCCTGGAAAAATGAACCTCCTGTGCAAATTTTGTTCTTCTCCAGTGGAGATTTTTTTTTTTTTCCCTAACACATCGTTATTATACGTGTATGGCCCGAATTGCGAGGGGTGCGGGTCACGGTCGTTGCCTCGGGTTAGCAAACCTCGCGCTGGATCGCGTCAGCTGGGGCTGCGGAGCAGCTGCCCGGCTTTCTGTAATCCCCCACGTGTAATATGGCTTTTCCTGTCTGATTACTTGTTCTGTACTTAAATCTGCAAACGCTTATCCTGTGGCTTGGTAAATAACTGCCTAAAAAAATTTCTTTTCAAGAAGTTTGTCAACTGATTTCATTAGTCTTAAAAAAACAAACTATGTATAAACTCATTGTCCTCACTCAGGAAACGACAGCACCATTACATGTTACAAAGTCTACAACGTGCTGTAGGAAGAGTTGCGTTGTTCTTCGTTAAAACTCGTCGTGTAAATCGTAACCTGGAATGCCAGCACGGAGGCCAGACGAGCCGGCATTCCCGGTTCGTGACAATCCTACCACCACCACGTATCCACAGCAAGACTCAACGTGGGAACAAATGAAACTGGAGCGGAACCAAAGCACAAATCAAGAAGAGGTCATCTACCGTCTAGAGAGAATAAAGGAACCACCGGCAAACACTTTTTCTCCGGATGGGATCAAACAGATGGGTTCAAAGGCTCCTACAAACCTTGTCTAATACAGCAGTAAACCCACAGCGGGGTCTTGTAGCAGCGACTGTCGATGCAACGCCGATGGTCAGCGATAATCCAGACGCACCCTCTCCCCTAAGCAAATAAACCCTTCAGGACTATTTACAGGGACTTACAAAACTCTGTCGTAAAGACAATTTACTGCCTTTGTAGGGAAGAAATCATTTTTTTCTGCTGTTTGCTCCTCATTTTTAAGCCACTTGGGATCTTTTCATGCCACAGTGGCCAAAACTGTTAATTTGTCGGAAGACCGAGTCACCAGCCTTGTTTCCTCAGTCGGGTCCGTACAGACACACACTCACAGCGACCAGGTACGACTGCACTGGCAACGGGACACTAAATAAGGATGCTCCACACGACAGACCACGGGCTCCCGACGCAAACCTACACTCGGGGCGCTCCTGTGCCCCCCGGCTTCCCCCGCCTCTCCCAGTGCCAGCGTTCAAGGGTCAGTGGGGTATTGCTTGTCGAAGCCGCGGCGAGCCGGCAGCGGCGCCGAGCGCGTTAGCTCTTGCAGCCGGCGCCATTCATGGGAACCTTGGGCACAGCGGGACAGTCGCTCCGGAAAGCGTCGAGGTCCTCGGTGGTGGTGGCTTCGGGGACGGCGGTCCCTGTCCCCTGGGGCAGGCAGGCGTCCCGGGGACCCCCCTGGCTGCGCCCGCTGCGGGAGCAGTCGTGGTGCCCGTGGTTGCCCAAGCGGCTGGAAGCCACCACGGCTTTCATGGCAGCCTGTTGCAAAGGCACAGTGGTGTGAGCAGTTATTAGGATGTGTCCGGCAGACTTCTCCCCTTCGATGCCGCTCCCAAGGTGCTCGAGCCGCCGGAGCGTGCAGAAGGGGAGATGGCGCCGGCTCCTTCAGCCACGCTGAGCTGGGACGTGCAGCCCTTCGCCTCGGGCAAGGCTTTTCCCAGCACCGGCTGCCTCCGCTGGCAGCCCAGCTGCTGCTCCCCGGGGGGACGCAGCTGCGCAAGGAGCCGCTCCATCGTCCTTCACCCCCCTCCCCAAGCCAGCCCCCCGAGCTGCCGCGTGTCGCTGAACGTTTATCTTCTCAGGGCAGGGGATCCTTAAAACCCAGTGACAGCAGCTCTCGCTGGCCCCAGCCATTTGCAGGAGGGGACACGAACATGAGCCACTCCCGGGGGTTAACGGGGCTTTTTCACCTTACCTTCAGTTTCCGCCTGGCGTTAAATTCCTGCATTTTCTTCTGCGTGCTGTCCATGTGAGCAAATTTAGCGGCTTTCCCGGTGACCCAGGGATGCTCCAGAGCCTGGTAGACGGTCAGTCTCTTCTGGGGGTCCAGGACGATCAATTTCCTGACCTGTAACCAACACAAAGACTTCATTTGTCAAATGTTTTGTTATTTCACAAGCGTTGATCTGAAGCCCTCGTACTTGGCAGCCCCAAACCCCGGCATCAGCTCACTCACCAAGTCCTTGGCGTTGAGGGAAACCTCATCCCACCACGGGGACACGAACTCGTAGTCGCAGGTGAGGATGCGGCTGTACATGTACTGGTCCCCTCGCGGGTCGAAGAAGGGCTCGAAGCCGCAGAGCCTGTGAGAGCGGGAGAGGAGCTACATTCCACCACCCGGCCCTGCGGCGCAGCCGTGCCGGCGTTTGCCAGCTGCTCGCGGCAGGCTGAGGTGGAGCAAACCGTCTCACCGCCGCGGTTTCACCGCCTGCGGGGCCCCGGCAGCGTTACTCACAGGATGTAGGTGATGACGCCCACGGACCACATATCCACTTCAGGGCCATACGGGCACCCATGGAGGATTTCGGGGGCTGGAAGCAGAGTTTGGGGTTCAAATGCATGGGTGTGGGCAGCTCCCGGCAGCGCGGCAGAGGAAACACCCCCCGGACACCGGCAGCGTCTCCCGAGCCCGGCACAGCCGTTGGCCATCCCTGCACCGAGCTGTGCGTGGCCTCTGGCAGGGAGCAGCCTCCCCGGGTCTCCCTCCCGCCCCCCAGCTCTTCCCTCCCGCTCACCGCAGTACCCCGGCGTCCCGCAGACGGTTTTCATGGTGTCCTGTTCATCCACGATCTTGGAGAGCCCGAAGTCACCTTGGAGGGACGCAGAGGGGAGCAGCCGTCAGGAAGAGGCACCATTAACCCCCCTCGTGCCATGAACCCCTCGGGGGGGGGCCCCCGGCAAACCCACCGATTTTAAGGGGAGCGTCGGGGGACAGGTCCGCGTAGAGGAGGTTCTCCGGCTTCAGGTCACGGTGGACGACTCCGTTTTCATGCAAATACTACAGAGAGAGAAAGCGGGGATGCGGGAAGGAAGGGAAAGGCGGGGAAGCCCCATCTGCCTCGGACAGAATTTGGGAGGAGGCGGCAGTGATCCAGGACCCGGCACAAACATGGAACCAAGTCGCCCGACTATTCCTTTGGAAACACCCAACACCTGCGGTGCCGGAGCTGCCGGCACGGCCGCGGGGACACGGGAAGGATGTTTTCCTTTATGAGTTTCCATTTTTAAACCCTCCCGTTGCCATGGAAACCCCATCTCCAGCCGACCTGTGATGCAGAGCAGCGCTGACCTTCCTCCCGCCTCTCCTTCATCCCCCCCCAAACGTGGATCAGAAGAGGCGCCTCTGCCTGCGACACCTTCGGAGGGCCGAGGGCGAGTGGGCAAACGCCCTTCCCCAGGGGGATTTGGGATGGTGCAGGTCCCGACGCCTCTCCCCAGGGGGATTTGGGATGGTGCAGGTCCCGACGCCTCTCTCATGGGGTATCTGGGAGGGTGCAGCCCCCACGGCAGCACCCCTGAACCCCACACGGGACCCCCCACTGGGCTGTCCCCAGGGGCTGTGGGGGGACGTGCCGGGGGGCACATTACCGAAACGGCTTCCAGGATCTGCTTGACGACGTGGGCTGCGTCCCGCTCACTGTAGAAACCCCTCTCCACGATCCTGCGGGCACACGGGGTCAGCGCGGCAGCACCCTGCCCCACACAGCCCCCCCCCCTCACCCCGCAGCCCCCCAACCATGGTGTGCATCAGCCCCCTCCATCCTCATCCTCCCCCTGCCATTGAGGTGAGATTTTTGGCCCTCGTTAGGAGGTGGGATGGGGCTCGCGGGGCCGGGCGTACCTGTCGAAGAGCTCTCCTCCCGTCACCAGCTCCAGGACGAGCGCGATCTCGGAGGGCGTCTCAAAGATCTCCTTCAGCTTGATCTGAAAGGGGCGACAGGAGGGAGGTGGGACGCGGAGGCGGCTGTGCCGGGAGAAGCACGCGACCGCCGGACCGCGGGGTGCTGTGAGGGGTTTATCGGGGCAGCCGGCGCATTTCCCTCCGTGCCTTTTTATTTGTTTGAACTTATTTGTTTAAATATTTGTTTATTTTTTTGACTCTTTGGAACAGCCCTGCTCGCCTAATCGTGCATTGAAGACGATGCTGGGAATGGGAAGATGGACACGCAGTGCCGTCATCCTCTTTACGTCTCCAAGCTCGCTAGCTGGAAGAGGAGCTCACCGAAAGCTTTTTAATTTTGTAACTTCGTTGGCCGTGCTGGAACCTTGGGTGGGAGCGACCCCCCAGCAAAGCCCTTATCCCTCCTGGGACGGATCCTGCACATCTGCACTGGCAGGGATGCAGGAGAGACGCACGGAGCCCCGAGGGGCCAAAGCCACCTCTGGGACCGGGGCCCTGCGACCCCGCGGGCGCTTTTGGAAACATCCCTTGGACCACTGTGCAGCAGAAGAGGCACTAAAGAAACGGTGGTTTTCTCCCGATTTTTGGTTTTTAGCTCCCACGCAAGGTGAGCCTGTCTGCACAAGACCTTTGTGCCACTGCAGCAAATCTGGAATTAACAGGTCTCTCTTAAGAATACGTCAAAATGCAATTTTTTTTTTTTTAAAATGGAAAACAGAGAATTTCATGCTTCTTAAGACTTTTGTGACACTGCGAATTTCATGGGGCTTTAATCATTACCTTCATAGGCTGGGTGACAAGCCGTGATACCCCGCAGGGTGAGAGACACTATGTGGCAGCTTATTGCATTATAATAATACACGGAAGCACTATAATTTTCCTATTAACTTCAAAAGTTTACAATCCTATTATCGTCCGCTGTTGAGGTTGGTGCTGAACGATAGCGAGCGCATAGACAGCACCAGCGTAAATAATGAAACAGAGCATCTCTTCTTCGAAAAATCACTTGAACTTGGGAGTGAGCCGAACCCTACGGAAAACTCGGTGATTTAAATATTAAAACTGTCCAGCTGGTTCCTCCTCCGCGTCTCCGTGGTGCCGCTGGCTGGAGAGTAAAGGGGGAGGGAGGGCAGAAATTGAATTTTCTGTGGCGTTTCTGATAACACATCAGAGAGGAGCCTCTCCCCCATCCGTGGCTGAGATCAGCCGAGCATCCTCCCGGGCTGCTCCGAGCGGGGGATCCCCATCCCGCTGTTGTCCCTGCGCCTGCCCAAACGTCCTGAGGTTGGGGAGGCATCTCTGTGGAAAAGGCTGAAGCACCCGACTGCCCCAAAACACTGAAACACCCCAATGCCCAAGGCAGGCTGGCCGAGGGGCTTAGGGATCCCCCGGCTCCAGCCCGTTTGCCCCCATCCTCATTTTTGGACTTCCTTCGGCTTCATCTCTTGCGTCAGGGCTTTGGAGGTGGCGGGCGCGCAGGACATCCCCGCGGGGGCTCCTCCAGAGAGCGGAGCTGCATTGCTCCGAGGACGGTTGATGCGGGCTGGGCTGGAAGCAGCCGTGCATGGGGGTTTGAGCCATAGCGCCGAAAAACGGCTGTTTGGCTGTTTGAGCCATAGCGCCAAAAAACGGCAGCCAGCAGTGAGGCGATGTCCTGGCGATGTCCCAGTGATGTCCCAGCAATATCCCGGCGATGTCCCGGCCACAAAATCAATTGGAGCGGGGTCTGCCGCACCGCCACAGAGCCAGAGCCCAGCGCCGCCGCGGCGGCAGCAGCTGCCAAGTGGCTTTTTGTGTTATTTCTTTAACTCAGGTAGTCCCCAAGATGCTTTTTGCAATTTGCCGGTGGAACTAAGCAGCCGGGAATAAGCCTTTTTGGCAGCTGGAGGGACGGGGGGGGGAACGCGGAGCCCCCACGCCCCCTGCCATCGCAGAGGGGCAGACACGGCGTCCCCGGCCCTGCTGACACCAGCGGTGATTAGATCCGCTCCCGGGCGTTGCAAATCGTTCCAGCCGAGCTGCCGTTATCCCCCGAGCGCTGAGCAAGAGAAACGGCGCCCGGCCGCGCCGGGATGCAGCACCCAGCACCCGCGGCCCCGTCCTCCCCTTTTATCTCCCCTTGCAGGATTCATTACAGATGGGCAATTTTCTGTGGTATTCATTTGATCTCCTCGATGGAAATTGCTTACCAAATGGAAATCTCAAGCCAGGAGGTGGAGGGAGGATGGGGGGAGGAACCTGGCCCTCGATGTCGGAGCTGGGAAGCTCAAAGGCGCTGCAAGGACCGGGCGCTTCATGCGGCAGCGAGCGGGGAGGGACCGTGCCACGGAGAGGACCAGGCACCCATGAGCCCGTCCGCAAAGCGGGGAGGGGGCGTGGGGGGCAGGCAGGGCTTCCCATGGGTCCTACTCACGATATTGGGGTGCGACAGCCGCAGCAGGACCCCGATCTCCGTCCTCACGATCTTTTTGTCGATCTGGAAAGCAGAGAGATGGCGTTACCTGTGCTGCCGGGTCTGGGTCCGGCCCCCCGCCANGTCTTCTTCAGTATCTTGGCGGCGTACGGGGTGCCCGTGCCCTTCTCCTCGCAGCTGTACACCACTGAGGTGGCTCCCCTGCGGGAGGGCAGATGGTGAGAGAGGTGGGATGGATGCGGCCGGGACAGAGGTAGAGGGTCCCGCTCACCCCGTGCCCCCCACCATGACCTGTCCCAGCACCAGCCCCTGGCGCATCTTCCCCCCCGTGCATCCCCCTCCCCGCATCATTTCCAGCTTTCCCGGATAAAGCCATTTTAATTAAAACTTGAGTCCTACAGGGGGTTTAAATCCTTAAGCGGCTTTCACGACAGGACGGAGCCTCCCTCTCCCTGCTGGCGGCCGCAAGGACGGCCTCAGCGGGGACCGTGGGGAGGCTGCCAGGGGACCGTGGGGACGCTGCGGGGGTCCCCGTCCCAGCTGCGTCCCTGGCAAGGCCACGGCACACAGGGCCATCCCGCACCGCCACAAAACCTCCCTGCCGGGTTAAACCGCTCCAAGTTACAAGAGAGATCGTTCCCGTTACACCCCCGGCAGTGCCCCTCAGCTGCCGGTGATCTTCAGATCTAGTTAATAACATTTTCTAACCACTGGACGGTGAAATCAACCCATTGCTGCGGGCCATTACGGGGCTCGTTTGCAATTTCATCTCCGCTGCCTGGCTCCTCGCGGCAGATTAATTCTCACCCCTGAGGAATCGGCCGCGTGTTATTGCTCTTTGGCTTCGCCGTCTTCTGGGACCGAGTTCAGGCTCTGCCTCGAGGCACGCGGCATCCCCGCCTGCCCCTGCCCTTGGCCCCGGCAAGCACCGACGCCGAGAGCTCAGCCCGGTGTGACCAGGGGCCATTCTTTGCACCAAAATCTCCCCCGAGACCCAGAGCAACCCACTGCGGGGCTGCAACGGCCCTTTGCTGCAGCCCCACGCGCTGAACGCCCCGCCGCCGCCGGCGCTCCCCAGGGCGCTCTCATGAAAGAGAGATTTGCTTTAAAAACGAGAGCGGATTTCGCAACTCATCCGGCTGAACTTGGGAATCGCGTTCCCATGGCAACGGCAGAGCCGGGTACCAACGGAGCCTGGGGATGCTGTGGGGCCTGGGGATGCTGCGGGGCGAGCAAAACCCCGCAATTCTAGACCTTGGCCATTTTTAAAACATTTTCTTCCTTTTGCCCAACCTTTTCTATGCAATTTTATGTTGCAAATAAAAAGCAATTTGGAAACAAATTGCTCAGACTTGGAGGGGAGAGGCAGCCGTCACCTCCTTCTTCTCCTGCTCAGGAAAACGGGCAGAAGGCTTCAATTTGAACCCAAAATGCCATTGCCGCTGCTGCAACTGCAACAATAATGTGATTCCAGTGGGAGAAAAAAAGCCGTGAGCATCTCCCCTGGCTGCAGCAGCCCCCCTGGCCCCCCCCGCAGCCGGGGCTCGGCTCACGGCAGCCACGGTTCCCAAACGCGCCGGGTGGTTTGCAGCGCACCGGCAGCGCTCTGCCCTGCCGCCGCCTTTCACGCCCGGTTATTACCCTGATTTCCCACCCGGCGCGGGCGCGGGGGCAGGACCGGGGCAGCCCCCGCTCCTCATCCTTCCACCCCCTCTCCACGGCTGAGTCCCAGCCCGGATCCGGCGAGATATTATTTTTTCCGCACGGACAATTTGCAGCCTGATTCCTGTTGCTAACGGGATCGTTTAGAAGCCCTCGGCTCGGCGCTTTAGGAGGCGCCGGGGTCGCTGCTCGGACGCAGCGCAGCCCGCTGTGCCCCCGGCACGGCGCCGGCTGCCCCTCGCGCCTTCCCAATTACGGCGGCGGCGGGATTCGTGCCGGCATTCGCTACACCCCGGCCCCTCGCCCCCGCCGGCCCCCGCAGCCACCGCTCGCTGCTGCTTAGGGCCTCAAATAAATATCCGCAATCAACCTTGACTGCAACAGGAGATAATTGCATTTGCTTTACAGATGAACTGGAAAATGTTGAACAATGGGATTTGCCGAGAGAGCCTTGGACCTGCGGCGGGGGCACGTGCAGCCTGCTGAGCGCCGGGGCCGGCGCGTGGGGGGGACGGTGTGAACCCGCGGCCGAGCTGGCACCGGGCTGGACGCTGCTGTCCCACGGCCACGCAGCGACGGCCGAGAGCAGCCCCAAAACTGCTCCGAGTCACTGCCAGGGCACGTCTGGCTGGGTCCCCCCCGCTGGCATGGCAGCACGGCCGGTGGGACGGCCACCCCGCGCCCCCTCCATCCATCCCCTGCTCCCTGTGGCTCCTAAGGCCAGAGCAGGATCCGACCTCGCAGCCTGGCGCGGCGGCTCGGGCAGCGGCGGCACACCGCGGCAGAGAGGCACGAGGAGAACGCCACGCGCGGCGAGTGGGCTCCCACCGCCCCCCATCGCACCGGGTGCCCGACGCGCCGGGTGTGCAGCCACAGGCAGACGGTGCCAAGAGCAGTTTGATTTAAACCTGGATGCTGAAACTGGAGGGATGGATGGATGGATGGATGGATGGATGGATGGATGAACGAACGGAGGTCCCGGGGCTCAGAGTCTGTCCCTCTGTCCTACATCTGTCTGTGCAGGGCTGCGTGCTGCCAAACCCTGGGCTGACACTGGCCACACCTTGGTAAGAAGCCTTAAATACCCGCTTTTACCAAAGCTGCTGTTTTTCAGGCTCAAAGCCACCTCTGCCGATGGAAACCCTGCGGACGACTGGCCCAGCCCGAACCACCGCCGCCGCCGAAACCCTCTGCTCCAGCGCTGGGGCTTGGCAGGCGGCACCGCCTCCTCTCTGCCGGCACAGCCCAGAGCCCCCCTCAAATAGGACCATCAAACTTTCTGCGCACAGGTTCCCAGCACGTCCTTGCACCCCCTGCCCTGGGGGCACTGGGACACCGGCTGCCCCTCGTCACCTGCCCTCCCAGCGTGGCAGCTCTCCTCCCCGGGACACGGGAGCTGGGCCTGGGTATCTCCGGGGTGCGGCGGGGACCCTGGGGCACCGGCAGCATCCAGGGCACGTGGCACCGGGGTCCCCCGGCTGCTGCATCCCGAGGGGCCCCGCCAGGGCTGGGAAAGGGCCGAGGTGCCGCGGAGGACGGCAGTGCCGGCGCAGTGTGTGCCAGCGGCGAGGGCAAACCCGCCGGGGACGCAGGGATGGGCACCGCCTTCGGGCAGGTTTAAAACACGTCTCCGGGAAGTGCTGGGAAAGGGGCACACGGCACCCACGGGACCTGCAAACCAGCCCTGATGTTCCCTGCCCATGAGGATTTACAGTAGGACCTCTAATAAATACATCGCGAGAGTCTCCACTAAACAGCCGGTGTCTGCCAAAGCGGCTCCCGTTGGCGCCACTACGGCCACCGGGACACAGCCGGTCCCCTCAGTGGGGCTTTCCGACCCGGGGGGACAAATCCAGATCTGGGAATAAATCCCTCCCCCCCGGGGCCGTGTCCCTTCGCAGGGGGCTGCTGCAGGAGGGACCCTCTGCGGCCCTACACCGTGCCAGGCTCAGCCCCCACCGCCCCAAAGCGTTGGGCTGCTCAGAGGGGAGACGGGTCACGCCACGAGGGTGAGAAATGTACGGCTCCACGTGCACGGGGAACCCGGGCCCCATCCTGCAAACCCTCCGTGAGCGCTCCCGAAATCACTGCTGCAGCGTCGTGACAGGTCCCAAGCCCCAGCGTACACGTGAGGGCAGGGTCTCCCTCTATTCCCCCCCCTTTTCCACCCCTCTCTCCCCCTGATCCATCCCATCCCCATCCCCCCATGCATCTCCCTTCATCCCCCCTCCATCCCACTCCATCCCTTCCTGCATCCCTCCATCCCCCTCTCCATCCCTTCATCCACCCCTCCATCCCTTCCTCTCCCCACCAGGCGAGTCCCTGCCCTGATGAGGACCCACTCCCATGGCAGGAGGGCTCCTGCCCCCCACCAGCCCCTGCCGACCCCCCCCTCCAGCAGCCGGTACCGTCCCAGCTCGGGGCCCATGATGTAGAAATCTTCCAGGGCCGTCTCGCGGTGGGACCCGTCGATCCAGTACTCGCTGCCGGTCTTGGAGGAGGGCATGGTGGGCCGGGGGCGGCGAGCTCCCGCCAGCTGCTGGGGAGAGGAGAGCAGCCATGGCCGCGGCCCCCCCGCCTCGCTGCCCCCACGCGCGCGAGCGCCCAGATGGCCCGGCCAAAAGCAGTGCCGGGGATTATCGAGCGCGATGAAGTCGCAGCCACAAATCCCCTTCCCACCAGGCACGTACGCTGCCTTTTTGGAGATAATACCCCCCCGCCTGTGTCATGTCCCCCCCCCAGATTTTCACACCAGGGCCCCCACACTGTCCCCATTTCCCACCCCGTTCCCACTTTTCTGGGGTTACCTCGGCTTCCCGGAGCCGGGCAGGCCCCATCCTGCGCCCACAGCCCAGGCTGTGCCCCACGGACTGGCGCTTTGGGGGATTTGCACCCTATTGCGGTCACCCCCAAACCCACCCCAACACCAAGCCCGCTTGGGGAGCCCCCCACCCTCCCGCAGGGCCCCGCAGCCCCTTGCTCTTTGCCACCCCGTTAATATTCGGGTGGGATTTGGGGACCCGGCACATACCGTTAGCTGCGGCGTCGCTGCGCGGTGGAGCCGTGTCCCCCTCGCCGCTGCCTCATCCCCGGCACGGGGCGGCTGTGTGGAGGGTGGGCGCTGGGCGCAGGGGCCGCTCAGCCCCCGCACGTCGCGGTGCTGGCGCTGAGCCCGGCTGCAGCCCCCCGGGCCCGTGCTGCCAAGCGGCGGGCACGACCCCCTCCCCCCCCTCCCCGCTGCTCCCCACCGCGGGGGTGTTAAGGCTCAGCTCCTCGGCGGTGCTGAGCAGCGCTGGGGCACGGGGACGCAGGGATGGATGGAGGGATGCAGGGATGGAGGGATGGGAGGATGGAGGGATGCAGGGATGCAGGGAGGGATGGAGGGATGCAGGGATGGAGGGATGGGAGGATNCCCACTTTTCTGGGGTTACCTCGGCTTCCCGGAGCCGGGCAGGCCCCATCCTGCGCCCACAGCCCAGGCTGTGCCCCACGGACTGGCGCTTTGGGGGATTTGCACCCTATTGCGGTCACCTCCAAACCCACCCCAACACCAAGCCCGCTTGGGGAGCCCCCCACCCTCCCGCAGGGCCCCGCAGCCCCTTGCTCTTTGCCACCCCGTTAATATTCGGGTGGGATTTGGGGACCCGGCACATACCGTTAGCTGCGGCGTCGCTGCGCGGTGGAGCCGTGTCCCCCTCGCCGCTGCCTCATCCCCGGCGCGGGGCGGCTGTGCGGAGGGTGGGCGCTGGGCGCAGGGGCCGCTCAGCCCCCGCACGCCGCGGTGCTGGCGCTGAGCCCGGCTGCAGCCCCCCGGGCCCGTGCTGCCAAGCGGCGGGCACGACCCCCTCCCCCCCCTCCCCGCTGCTCCCCACCGCGGGGGTGTTAAGGCTCAGCTCCTCGGCGGTGCTGAGCAGCGCTGGGGCACGGGGACGCAGGGATGGATGGAGGGATGCAGGGATGGAGGGATGGGAGAAAGGAGGGATGCAGGGATGGCTGGAGGGATGCAGGGATGGAAGCAGGGATCAGGGATGGATGCAGGGATGGCTGGAAGGATGCAGGGATGGAGGGACGTGCGGATGCGGGAAGGCAGGGATGCCGGGAAGCAGGAAGGCAGAGATGCCGGGAAGCAAGGCTGCCGGGAAGCGGCAGGGATGCAGGGAGAGAGGCTGCGGGGACGGGGCTGCGGTGCACCGGGACCCTCCCAGGCAGCATCACCGCCTGGCTCGGCCGTGCCACCCCACGGCCCGCCGCCGCCACTGCACCGCGCCCCGCCGGCCCCCCCCCGGGGCTCCGGGCTGGGCTGGGGGCGCTCGGGGGGGCGCCGGGCGGCCCCGGGCCCCCGCCCCACACCGCAGCCGCTCCCCATCACCCCAATCCCGGCGCCACAATCCGGTCCCGCGGCGGGGCCGGGCTGGGGAGAGGGGGGGGGGAACCGCGCCGGATTGGGACCCCCTCCCTCCCGGGGAGCCCCCAGCGCCCGGCACCCCCTGGGGGTACCGAGGGACGGATCCTGCCCCCCCGTCCCGGGGAGCGCCCGCAGCCCTGAGCCCACCCCGGGGGGCGGACCTTGCGCTGCCCCCCGGGAGCACCCACAGCCCCGCAGCCCCCCGCGGTCCCGGGGGTCGCATCCTGNGATGGGGATGGGAACAGGACTGGAATGGAGTTGGGGTTGGGGGGGGTTGGAGATGGGGTTCAGATAGGGCCAGGGATGTGATGGGAATGGGGATGGGATTGGGGTGGGACTGGGGCTGGGGCTGGGATGGGAATGGGGATAGGTTTGGGATGGGGATGGGATGGGAATGGGGACAGAAGTGGGGTAGGACTGGGGATGGGATGGGAATGGGGAGGGAATGGGAGTGGGGATAGGACCGGGGTGCAGCTGGGCCCGTGGCTGGGGCCTCCCGCACTATGGGGGAGCCCCACGGGGTTTTGTGTTCCCGCAGCAGAGGGACCCGAGCGGGGGGTTTCTCCCACACGTACGAGGGGAGGAGAGGGATCCCGGCGGAGCCCACGGCTGCCGGCCGCACCACGCCGGCGGTGTCAGCTCTGATTCCAACATGCAGGAGGTGTCGGGGGTGGGGGGTTCAGCTCCATTCCCCCTCCTCGTCACCGGGGCTGCCCTCGCTGCGGGGCCTGCCTGGGCGAGGGGGGCTCCTTTTCAAGCCCCGCTCCCCAAAGCGGTGAGCCAGGAGCAGCTTTTTGTGCTTTGCTGTTAAAATTGGAAACAGGGAGAGTGTCCCGTGGGGCAGCGACCGTCCGCATGGGACCGATGGGTGGTGGGGCCCCGGGGACGCTGCGCGGTCCCCCCCCACTGCAGCTCGGACGGGAGACCCGCATGAAAGGCCCCACCACGAAGGTCTCGCCGGCATGAAATGTTCTCCTTGTAATGGGCTTCGCAAGTATTTATTAGAATATTTTATCATATCTGAGGGAGGCAAACTCAGCCCTGCTTGATCTACTCTCGTTGCAACTCTCTTTTGAAAGGGCTGTTCTTAAAGGGAGTGACCTGCGAAGCGAATAAATTGACTTTGCCGCTGTTTCTCTCCCTCCCGGAATGCCGGGGAGATACGGGTGGGCTGGGAGAGGCTGGTTTGCGTAATTAATATTTATCACTTCATCCAGAACGAGCACAATGCCCCTGTTTACCCCCAGCCCCAAAAAGGGGGGGGAGGGACGGGGACGACTGCGTTTGAAGAGCAGAGGTAGCCCCTTCCCTTCGGAAACCCGGTAATTCGCCTCTTGGCGAGGGGCAGCGGTCCTGCCCACGGTGCAGGCAGACACCCACTCTGCCACCCACGGGTGGGCGCTGGACGGAGCGTGGGGCTGGATCCAGCCCGGGCAGCGGGAGATGGGGCTGGGGCTGTGATGGCGGCCGGGCAGCCCCCCATCCCTTGCACACCCCAGCACCCCACAAGCACATCCGCCCCGGGAGGAGGGGGCTGCCCTTTGCAGCACCCCGTCCCCAGCCGGGACACCTTCCCGGGGTGCAGACCCGGCCCCAGCCTGCGGGAAGGCGCTGGGCCGCACCGCCAGGATCCGTCCCGGGCACCGGGAGCTGCCCCGGGCACCGGCCCATCCTCCCGACCGCGCGGTGGGAAGACGGGGCTGGAGGAAAGCCTCCAGCCTTTTGTCTGCGGGAGAGGAATTAATTATTTTGTTCTCTCATTACACTGGAATAAAATCCATTTTAGAGCAGCATAAATTTAGGTGCCTGAAGTCGCTTTTTTTAACATCCCGGGAAACATTTCTCTCCCGCTCTCGCCCTTTTCCAAATCGTTTCTGTCTCCATGCGCCGCCATCGACGTTCTGGATGAAGCACAAGATGGAGGGGCATTAACCGAAGTACGGCGGAGGGGCTGCGCGGGGCGCGGGTCCGTCCCTGGGCAGGGGGCGGGAAGGTGAGGCCGGAGCAGGGACCCCCAAGGTCCCCCCGAATCCCACCAGCTGCCGGCGTGGGGCTGGGGGTCACTGGCAGAGCTGGGAACGGTACCCGGAGAGGCGCCGGCTGCCNAAGGGAAATTAAACATACCGTTAAACCCCCCCCCGCCCCCCCCCCCCCCCCCAGCGCCGCTCGCCTTGTTAATTGAATGGCACGAAGCAAATGAGGTCAGAGCTCACTTAAGCCAGACAAGGACACAGAAACACATCGCGCCGCCTGACAGCGAGACAGGTCTGTCTACCTAGTGATGTTTAGCATTCCTGCCAGGAACCGCTCATTAAAAACCTAAAAGACGGCTTAAGCATCCCATTAGAGACTCTCGTGGTCCGTAGTTCCTTCCCTCGCAGATACGGCTGCGGTGAGAGGCCGGCGGGCGCAGGTAGCGGGATCGGAGCCGGGCGGTGGGAGGGAGGAGGGATGGGATGGGGTTTGCACGCCCGCTGCGGGGCTGCATCCTTCCCCATCGTCAGCCCGTGGAGGGTGCAGGGCTCTTTGGGGTGCAGTGGTAGTGTGGGGGGGGTCCCTCGTGCACCCAGAGCGGGGCCTGTTGCAACAGGACGAGGGGGAATGGCTTTAAACTAAAAGAGGGGAGATTTAGATTAGATACAAGAAATGTTTTACGCTGAGGGTGATGGGGCACAGGAACAAATTGCCCCGAGAAGCTGTGGCTGCCCCATCCCTGGAGGTGTTCAAGGCCAGGTTGGACGGGGCTTGGAGCAACCTGGGCTGGTGGGAGGTGCCCCTGCCCAGGGCAGGGGGGTGGACTCGATGGCCTTTAATGGTCCCCTCCAACCCAAACCAGTCTGTGAGGGCAGGAGAGCTGTGGCCAGTCGGGATGCCGCCGGAGCGGAGCAATCCCTGTGCCTGGGAAGTGCTGCCGGGGCTGAGCTCCCACTGCCAGTGGTGCCCGGGACCCCCCTGCCCCATCACCTTCCTCGCACTCTCCCCTCTCACCAAGGAGAACCCCTCAGCCGCGGTTACAGGAGCATTTCCCGCACTGTGCCTCAGTTTCCCCAGCGCAGGGCAGCACCACCCAGAGGCCCACAGGTGCTGAACCTCCCCATTTTCGGGGCATCCCTGGGGACGCTCCCAGCTCTGTCTCGGGCAACAACTCCTTCTTTTCGGCCAGCCCCCGTTGCTTTTAGTGGCCCATGTGTGCCGCTCCAGCGGTGCCCCACCGACAGCAGGAGGTGACCAAGGCTCTGGGCAGAGGCGGCGTGCGGGGACCGGCCGTCCCGCAAACCCCTGCAGGATCCGTCCCCTCCCGGGCTCCTGTCCCATGAGACTTCGCCCAGGCGAACCCGATGGGGTCCATGCCGGGGCTGGGGGCACCTGTCCCCACGGGGCACACCGGGCTGTGCCTGGGGGTGCCATGTCCCCCCCCAGTGGGACCCTGGGGCAGGTGGGTGGCAGCTCTCAGAGCCACCCCGGGGCTGCGCGACACCTCAGCCACGAGCACCCGCGTCCCGAGGCCTCGCTCGGGCAGGAGCACGTTGTGCCGCTGCATCGGGGCTTCGGCCGCCCCCTCCTTCCCCCGTGAGCGCCGGGAGCCGGGGCAGAGCCCACCCGGCGTCCCCCCTCTCCCGGAGGAGGCTCAGGCATCCAACGTTTCCCTCTTCCAACAAAGGCGGCATCTCCCTGCGCCGCCGCTCGCCCGTCCTCCTCCCGCTCCTCCTCCGCTGCCTCTTTCTCTGCTTTCTCCCTCTTTNTTTAAAAAAAAAAAAAAACAACCAAGAAATGAGTTGTCTTCCCGCAGATGTGACTAAAAGCACTCTGGAAATGTCAGCCACTGCTGGAAAGGGACCCAGATAACATTTAGCTTTAGGTAAGAGAGTAGATTTTCTCTGCACTAATTCATATTTATAAGCTCTCCCGTTCCCGGGGAGAGCGCGGCACTGATAGCGCTCGCTGATTGCTAGCGAGCGGAGCAGGGAATTGTTTTCATATCTGAGATTAAAGAGTGGTTTCTGCTCCCAGTGGCACCTGTGTATTTACGCTGGTCATTCTCAATTCATTCTTATAAGATTAAGACTGGAAATGGGAAATGGTTATATAGTGCCGAGCCCAGGAGAGGCCGGGGACTGCGAGGGGACGGGGCTCGGTGGTCCCGGCACACGAAAGCCCCAACGGGGACAGCCCGGTCCTTCGCCAGGGATGGGGCTCTGCTGCCCTTGGGGGACTCCCGGTGGAAACGCTTCACTGGGGATGGAAATTCCTCAGCCGACCCTGCGGGAAGGGCAGGGTGTGCCGCCCCACAGGGATGGACGGGGATGGATGGGGATGGACGGGGATGGACGGCTGGAGCAGAGTGGGCAGCGGGACGGACCCAAGCGTGCAATAGATTAGGTGAAAGACTTATTTCTATTATTATTTTTCAACACATCCCGGGGTTTGTGTCAGCTGATTAAAAGCAAACAAGTAAAGCCCTTCTTCTCCACGACGGATCAAGGATTTGGGAACTTTTAGAGCTTTATTTAGTTTTTCTTTCTTTTTTTTTAAATCATGTTTGCAAACTGGCTGAGCAGCTCCAGAGAGAGTCAGAGCGCAAACAGGGGGGGAAAGAAAAAACTGGGTTGTGTTTGGGNGGCGGGGGAGGCAGGAGGGGTTCGGGGTGGAAAGGGAAAAAGGCGAAAGGAGAAACAAGACAATGGCAGAAGGCACCCCGGGGACTTCCTGAGAGGTTTTAGAAATTCAAAATACGCCTTAGAGCCTCAAAGCTGTGTCAGTCACAGCCCCGGCGCAGGGATCACTAAGGCTGCGGCCAAACAATACCAGATTGTCTGAGGAAGGTGGGAAAATAGGGGGTCTCAGCGGCTCCCGCTCACACCAGCGGTTCCGCTCGTCAAGCACGCGTTCCACATGAATCAATTCTGGACAGAGCCGCGGCATAATCCCCGCCAGCCTCGCTATGACAACTTGAAGGAGAATTCGGCGCCTGAGTGACAGCAGACGGAGGACTGACAAGGCAAAAGACCGCAGGACTTTCCTTTGCTTTTTTTTTCCCCCCCCTCCTCTTCCCCCCTCCACATCCCCAGTAACTTTTTTTGGGGTGGCGTGTTTGGGCACGCACGCGCCCGCACGCTCGTGTGCTCACGCTGGTGTGCTCACGCTCGTGTGCTCCTGCGCCACCGGAGGGGGCAGAGGGGCTTTGCTCTCTCCTTGCAGCCCTTGACCCCACTGACCTTACCCAGCTCCCAGGGACCCCCCGGCCCTGCGGTGCTCAGGGGTCTGGTGCCTCTCCCGCCCCATCACTGCCCACGCGTTTTTTGGGGAAGGCACAGGGGGCACAGCAGCGAGTGCCCGGGGGGAGCTGGGGGTGCTGGGGGAGGACAGGGGGTGCCCACACTGGGTGTCCCCAACCACAACCCCACAGGAGCAATGGCAGTGACCTCTGTCCAGGGCTTTGGTGGAGGAGGACACGCGGCGCTGGTACCTCACCCGGATGCGTCCCTGGAGCATCAGCGCTGGCTTTCTGGGGCTTCAGTGCCCTCAGGGGGGCACAGGGCGGCTGTAGGACCCCCCCAGAGCTGTAGGACTCTGTGAACCAGCCCTTAAGGCTTTAATAACCCCGGGCTCGTTATCAGGGGGGCGTGATGGGGAGTGTGCCTCTTCCAATTAGTCGTTTGCCGGTAACAGCCACATGTGTTTGCAGCTTTGAGGGGTTCCCACACATCTTCCCCCCCTCCCCACGGGACCGGGAACGGGCAGCCCACTCCCACGGCGTGCGGGGGGAGCGATGGGCAGCGCAGGGCTGGGCTGGGGGCGGCGGGAACCCGCTCCGGGAGAGTAGTTAAAGGTGATGGTGGGCTCCCCTTCTCCCCCCTATCTCAGTGTGAGCAAGTGCCCGTGGGCTTGTCCCCCCACGTCCCCTGCAGTGCCAGGGCAGGATCGGGCCCGTGTCATCATCCTCCGCCGCAGCAGGGTCAAGGACGGCAACCGCCCAGGGCAGAGATCGATCCCCCCTGTCCCTGCCCACCCAAAGTGGCCCCACGGTGGCTCCCGAACTCCCTGGGACCCCTCTGCCTCCCTTTGGGGGGGTCCCTGCCCCCCCCCCAGCCAGCACAGAGGCCCCTCTGGGCACTGGTGGGACCACCAAGGCCCCACCGATGTCCGTCCCACCCCAGGAGCCATCCTGGACCCCACTCCAAACCTCTGCCTCCTCCCTGCACCCCACACCAGGCAGGGGAACCCCCCAGCCCCCTCCTGTCCCCACCTGGGGACCATTGCCGCTTGCCCCTGCCTCGTTAGGTAAAGGTGTGTGTTATTAATAATCACATCAAGGATAAAAAGTTCTTTTGTCACTTCTGGATCCTGCTCCTGTTCGGGCTCCCCTGTTCCGGTTCCGCACGCCTGCTCGGGGAGGCAAGAGGTATAAAGGAAACTAATTAAAAATTGCCACTGTCTTATGTTGGAGCGTTTGGGTGCGTTCAGTAGTGAAAGACGAGCGTCTTGTTGCAAGAAAATCAATTTTACAGTTACAGGAGCAGAATAAATAGAGGTGGTGCGTTAAAGGCAGAGGATGCGCAGGGGGCTCCGGGGGTGCCGGCCCGCTGCCCGCCGCAGGGATGCGGGACCCGCTGGCCCCGGGATGTTCGGGGTACCCCCCTGCGCCCCCCCCCCCCGCCCGTCCCGGGGCGCCCGCTCGGCCCCGGCGGCGCGTTTTGCTCAAACCGGGGGTTTTTCACCCAAACCGGCTCCGGCCGAGCGCCGCAGCTCCCGCGGGGCAGCTCCCAGAAAAGCCCCAATCGGTCCCCAAAAAGCCACCCCGAGCATCCCCGCGGGGCGGGGGGGGGTCGTCCCGTCCCGGGCAGCCCCGGTGCGCCCCCGCTCACGCCGGGAACCCGTTACCCGCCTTCCCCC
>VUYV01000387.1:114748-126697 GCA_008711295.1 Anarhynchus alexandrinus | reverse complement strand
GGGACGGGGATGGGGATGAGGACAGGATGGGGATGGGGATGGGGATGGGATGGGGACAGGGACAGGGGTGGGACAGGGATGGGCAGCACTTCCTGTTCCCATCGCCTAAACTGGAGAGACCGAACCGTGCCGAAAGCCGCCATGCTGGCAGTGGGACTTGCAAGCGGCATAGCACGGTGTGAGCCCCGAGGGCCCCCCAGCAGCCCACCGCACCCCTTTGGCACCCGTTCTCCCTGGCAGCACTGGCACCTGCCTGCTCCGACATGCCCCGGTGAGCCTCTCCCAGCACACGCTCACCCCCTTAGTCACCGGTGCCGGCCCGGCATGTCCCGGCTCGGCTTTGGCATCAGCCGCATCCCATGCAGCCCCCGGGGACAGCGCACTCCGGCATCAGTAAATCGTTACCGGATTCATCATCAGTGTGTTTTCCCACCGAGTGTCCAAAGGATGCACACCATGGCGGGGAAGGACCCTGAGAACCGGGTCTCTGAATTGCTTTCTTTTTCATCCTTAAAAACCTCACCACCATGGGCCGTGAGCCTCCGGCCGGGCTCTGCTCTGCAGCACCGATCCGCGATGTCACCGCGCAGCGGTTTCGCGGCGCAGGCGGTTCCCCGGCGGTCACCGCAGGGCCAGCTCTGCTGCCAACCCCAAACCCGCTCCTTCTATAAATTCCTCTTTTCCCAACCGTCTTTGGGTGCTGCAGCGGCCGCCGGCACCGCGCGGTTACGGCGAGCCGGAGCACGCCGCGGGAGGACGAGCCGACACACGCAGCCGCCCGGGCGGATCGGGGAGAGCAGGGCATTATGGGTAATGTATGCAAATTCCCATGCAGAACCGCCGCTCGCCGCCCGGTGAGCGCTCTCCCCAGCCCCGGCACCCCTGGAGCCGGTGCGGGCTGGCACCGGCGATGCCGTTGGTCATGGACCGGTGCTGGCCCGGCCGGGACTGGGGAGCGGCAGCACCGCTGGCCGGAGCCGCCTGCCCCTCCTGAGACTCATTCCTTCATTTATGGCCATTTCCCTTTCCCTCCTTTTAATGTAGATGACAAAGAAACCCCCGGCCGCCGTCAGACGCGGGCGAGCGGAGGTAACCTCGTCCCGGCTCGGCCGCGCTCCCACGGGAGACAACGGCTCCTGTTACCTGGGGCAACGGCGGGGAAATTACGGCTGGCATCTAAATTGCCATCATTATGCTCCAGAGCCAACACTCCCCATTTACACTTTATTGTCATCTTTTGCTTTAGGGAGATGCTGAGATATTACAGGAGCGGGTGACAGAGTGGGACGAGACGGGATGCACGACGAGACAGACACGGAGATAAATGGGGACACCCGGAGCCATTATTCCAGCCTGTTTGCAGATCCGAGAGAAAGAGCAGCGATCCCCACTCCCCCGGGCTAAGGGTCGGCTTTATAACAGAGAAGAAAACAAAATTTGTTTAAACGCAAGTGCCAGCCTGCCCAAGCGGCGGCGAAGCGCCGGCACCACCTCCCGCGGCCGCTCCAGGGCCGGAGAGGTTTCCCACCAAACACGGCGCAGAGCCCGCCCGGCGCCCGGCGCGTCCCATCGCCGCTCGGCGGCACTGCCCTCGACCGCGCGGACTCATCCGCCGCCCGCTCTGGGCGGCCCCGGCAAGCGGCAGTGATTTGGGGGGAATAACTCTTCTCATGGGCTTTTGCCAGCCCCGGGATGGGGCTGGTACCCCACGGCGGGGCTGGTGCCCCCCCCACAGGGTACTCACAGGCACCCCCAAAGCAAAACTGCTCTTGACGCTTGAAAGAGTGAGTTTTTTGTCTCCCCACCTGCTTTTTGCAAAGTTACGCCAAGAAACGGAAAAGCCGGCGGGAAAAGCCAAATTTGAGCATCACGGTGTGACGGGGCCGGGGCAGGGGGGGGGAGTGAGGGAGGAAAAGTGGAGGGGGGAAAAAACATGGGCTTTCAAAGTATTTTCAAGGAGGAAAAAAAACCCCAAAAAATAAAAGAAAAAAGCAAAAGAGTTAAAAAAAAAAGCAGCTTTTCAGGGAGGAGGCAGGGCTGCTCGGGCCCCCCGGCCCCGTGCCGGGCTCCGCGCTGCGTTGCGCCGGGATCGGGAACCTTCCGCCGGGATTGCCCTCTGCCCTGGAGGTCCCACCCTGCCCGCACGCCCCGACGCGAAGGAAACCGGAGCTTTTAGCAGCGCGCAGGTTTGGGACCGGGTCGGACCGGCCGAGGCAGAGCCTTTGACGCAGGCGCTGATTGCCCGGGAGCCGACCGCGCCGCGGTGACGCAGTCCGGCACGAAGGAGGCGGGAGGACGGCTCCTGCACGCCGCTCCCGTCACGTCACGCCGGCGTGGACCAGATGGGTTTTTCCTTGGGCTCGCGAGGTTACTCCAGAAAAAAAATAAAATACAGGTGTCCATCGGAAATAGGTATTTTTGGCACAGGAATACTCCATTTGCCGTGGGCCGGAGCCCATCCCGGGGGGACGGACCCACTCCCCGGCAGGCGAAGCGGGTCCTCGCAGCGGCAGCCCCTTTTTGGGGGGGCTCTGGCGTCACCCCCCGACCGAGGCTCCCTGGAACCGCACCAGCTGCTGCAGTTCACACCACTCACCCCTCATTAACATGGATGCTCGTTAGCCCGGCACTGAGACTAATCAATACTGCCATTAACGGACTATCCTGAATTAATGCGTTTTAACCCGGCAGGCCGCAGGACGTTGGTCATTTTTCCACTTGCCCTGGCAGGAGGAGTTTTTCCCCCCACCGGTGCCCAGCGAGCGCGGCAGCAGCTCGGGGAGAGCCGTGGGGACAGTTCATCCCCAGGAGACCCGTCCCCCCCGTGAGGCTGCTGGAGGGGAGCCGGACCCCCGCGCAGGATCCCCGGAGGGGACAGCGGGAACGGCGCTGGGACCCCTTTTCCCCCCCCAGCATCGCCGCCAGCTTTTGGCTTTGCCGCCAGCTTTTTGGTCAGCCCACGGTTGCCATGTGCTCCTCAACATTGGGGACCACCACCAGCGCAAGGGGAAGGGCAACCTCTGCCCCACGGCTGTGGGGTTAGCAACCCCCAAGAGGGCTTGGCAGCCTCCACCCCAGCACGGGGACCCCCCGTGTCCCCAATCCTCCGGTGCCACCGCATCCCCGCAGCCTGCCCGGGCTGCTGCGTCACCACTGGGGGTGATGGACCCCCATGTCCTCGTCTTCCAGTGCCACCGCATCCCCGCAGCCTGCCCGGGCTGCTGCGTCACCGCTGGGGGTGATGGACCCCCACGTCCTCGTCCTCCGGTGCCACCGCATCCCCGCAGCCTGCCCGGGCTGCTGCGTCACCGCTGCCACAGGTGATGGACCCCCACGTCCTCGTCCCCCCCTGTGGCCACCAGCCCGACCCCTGCGCCCTCCCCGGCCCCCGGGGCTGCTGCCCCCGAGCTGTTCTCCCCCAGGCCCCCCCCGAGCCCCCTCCCCTGCTGCTCCCGCCGCCTCCCAGCGCCTCTGCCAAAACAGAGATCAGAAATGTTAGATCTTTCTTAACATCTCCTGCCAGCACTGTCAGTGGCCCTCTCCAGAGTACCCGGGCCCTCTGTTATGTAAACACGGCACATTCTCTGTCAAAGATTAAAAAAAAAAAAGGCTCATTTGCACATAAAAGCCGCCTCTGCGCTGGTTACGGGCACTGTGGCATGTAAGGAAGACTGTAGGTTAAACTCCCTAATAAAGCGAGGGGCGCAGAGGTCCCCCCGCTCCCGCTCCCCCTCCCGCAGCCCACCACCGCCGGCCGCCGCGGCCACCGAGCCGTGCTGGCCACCAGTCCGTGGGCCAGGGACCGGCGAGGCACGGAGGTCCTGAGGGGCGAGATGTGGGTGAACGGTCCCCACGCCCCTCGCTCGGCCACCCTGGGACCCCCACCCCGACCTCCCTGCCCGGATGTTCCTCCGTGCCACCCCTCGCCGCGGCGTCCCGAGATCCCGCCGGATCCGCAGCCCGGCACCGTCCCCATCTTCTCGGCTCGGCATCCCGCTCACGCTTGGCGCCTTCCTGCCTGCTTTCGGGAGCACGGCGCGTGCCGGCAGGGCCGTGGCCATGAGCGGGGCTGACCATCGCCCTCGCGCCCCGGCACGGCCGCCGGCACCACCGGGCACCGCCGCAGCAGCAGCAGCTCCCGGCTAACGGTGCCCAAGGAGCCGCTCGCCTCTAGAACCGTGAATGCGACGACATCCCTCGCCGCCGGCCCTCGGCGCAGAGGTGAAGCGGTGACCGCTCCGCTCCTCTCCGCTGGGACGGCACCGGGAGGGTGGGGAGTCTCCGGCCGTGGCTGCCCCTCGTCCTCCCCGGGGAGCGCCCGCGCCCGCCCGGCTCCGGGGATGGCGGCGGACAGCCGCCCGCGCAGCAGCCGGGGTCTGCGCAAATTTAATCAGATCAGAAATTCATTGTCGGAGAGACGGCGGCTGGAAAGTGTAACGGTAATTGTGTTAGTGCCGGCGGTCCCGCGGCCGCCGCTCGCCACGCGGCTCCTGGAGCGCCGCGGGGGGCACGGCGGGACGGGCACGGCGGTGCCGGGGCAGGGGGCTCGCTGGGGGTCCCGGCAGGGAGCAGGCGGGGGGGGGACTGAGGGTCCGGGAGGGAGGGAGGGAGGAGGGAGAGGGCGAGCGGAGCACTGCGGAAAGCAGGCGGCCAGATGGCTCCGGAGAGGGCAGAGCCGGCGGCAGACGGTGTTTACGGTGGCGGTTGACAGCGAAGGTGAGAGGGGCACCGGGCTCCGGCGAGGGGAGGAGAGGAGAGACCGCCTGTGCTCCCCAGATCGCAGCTTACCACGGTCCGGCACGTGTGTGCCTGCGCATGCCCTGCCCAACACGCATGCACCCATGCACACCCATCCCCATGCACGTGCTGCCCAACACGCATGCACCCATGCACGCCCATCCCAACATGCATGCACCCATGCACACCCATCCCCATGCACGCGCTGCCCAACACACATGCACCCATGCACACCCATCCCCATGCACACGCTGCCCAGCACGCATGCACCCATGCAGACCCATCCCCATGCACACCTGCCCAGCACGCATGCACCCATGCAGACCCATCCCCATGCACACCTGCCCAGCATGCGTGTACCCATGCACACCCGCCCAGCACACGTCACCCGTGCACGCGCCGTCCTGCAGCCCCGCAGCCTGACCGCGATGCGCCCGCGCAGCCCCTGCCCCGCGCACGCCCGGCCTGCGCCCCCGCTCACGTCCCCGCCACGCGCAGGAGCTGCCGCAGCCCTCGGGGCCCGACGCGTCGCTCCCAGCCGGACGCCGCACGCGTGCCAGCCCGTGCACGAGGCCACGCGTGCTCATACGTGCTCCGGCTGCTCACGCTGAGCGCCCTAATTAACACGTCTGGCGACGCGGGCGGGCGCTGATAACGGGCACGGGACGGCAGCCGCTGGGGGTTATCTGCCGGCGACAGCCGGGCCCCCCACCGCCCGCGCCGGCTCTGCGCCGCAGCCCGCCGGGACAGGCAGATCAAGGCGCCCGTTTGGGGGTCTCCCGCAGGGGGACGGGGTAAACAGCCCCCCCCCTCCCCAGGGCTGACCTCGTTAGCACTGCCGAGCCCCGACACGCGTTAAGGCTGTCCCCGGCACGCCGCGGGCAGAGCCCCGGGCTGCAGCATCGTCCCCATGCTCCGTGGCCATCGGCACCGCGCCAGCCTCTCGCCCCATCGGCTGTCACCTCCCTGCCACGCCGCAGCGCCAGCACGAGGGACAGTCCTTCCTCGGGGCGTCCGCCGGAGGGAGATGCTCAGAGCGGCCCGTCGGTCCCCGCCGGGGGACGGCCACCATCTCGCCGTTCCCCAACAGCCACCGCCGCCCCCAACCTGCGAACCCCTTGGGGCGGTACCCAGCGTGCGGTGCACCCCCAGGCTGCGGTGGCGGGACGGGTGGCAGCAGCACCCCGCGAGCCTGCAAAGGGCACCGCGGAGATCGGCGTCACCCATGGGTCTCTGAGCTGCCCCGGCACTCCCGGAGCCGTCTGCAGCCGCGGGAGTTGCCGTTGGGTCTCATCCCGCAGCCGCGACCGGGACTCGGCACCAATCTGCCGCGACGCCGGTGCAGCAGCCGCTGCCCCCGTGCCTCAGTTTCCCCATCCCGGGGCCGGACCGTCCTGCACGGTGCGGGTCCAGCAGCGCGAGCGGCGCACCGGGAGAGCCCTCCCCACCCCACTTTAAGACACACAAATAAATACAGATGAACGCGTATCACTGCGCTATTTCAGTCGTCGGCCGCCCGATTTCCCGGTGACTCTTTAACCTTGCAACGCTTTAATTCGCAGGAAATTTCACGCGAGCGGCGGGAGCGATTTGTGAGCGCGTCAGCGAGCGCGGCCGCGGTAATTTGATCGGCGGGAGCCCGGGGAGAGCGCTGGCCCCCGCCACCGCGGCAAAAAAAAAATGCCGACGAGGTGGAAATCGGCCGCCCGACGCGCCGCCGGCACCCAGCGGGACGCCACAGCGGGGCCAGGCGGGTGCTCGGAGGTGGACAGAGGGACGCGGCTTGGAAGGACGGACGCAGCGGGCAGAGCGGGGCAGGGACCTGCCCTCTCGCCCCCCCCAGCCCCTTTCCCAGCCCCCCGCCTGCCCTGTGCCACCCCAGCGGTCCCCGGGGGACGCCGGGCGGGAGTCGGACCCGCGGTGACCCCCAATCAAAAGGACACCGCGGGACTTTTCCCCCCAGCCCTGACGGTGACGGGCGGCGGAGCCGTAATTTATCACGCCGGTCGCTGACAGCTCCCTTTGACGGGGTCCCCGGGGGGGCCCAGCGATGCCTTTTGTCTGCCCAACAATTAATTATTTCCTGGCTAACGATGAACTCCGACTCGCAAAGCAGGTAGCGGCTGTGTGCGGGAACGAGCGCCGCTCCCTTCGCTCTGCCGTGCCCCCTCCTCACCGCGGGACCCCCCCACAGCCCCCCCATGGCGGGCTGGGGCAGGGGGACGCGGGGGTACGGCTGGGCTTTGGAACCCCCCCCGCATCCCGCCATCCTCCCCGCGGGCACACTGCCCCCCAAAAAGGGCACCCCAAACTAGACGGCCCCATAAGCAAGAAGGACGGTGCCCGTTCCAGGCGCCCACGGAGCGTGCCGGGGAGAGGGGGCCGGCGGAGCCGGGGCGGCGGGACGGAGCCCGCTTTGGCGGTGCCGGCGGGTGGGCGCTGCGCTGCGGCAGCAGATGTCGGCTGCGCCGGCGGAGAGCACTTTAAGTGGCAGCCGCTGCGACCGCAGCCCCGGCGCGCGCCGCGCCGAGGAGCTGATAACTGGATGATGGGTCTGTGTTAATGGAGAAAATCCATTTAGGTTCACTCGATACTCTCCCACAGGCGTTCATTACACCTCAGGGGTCCGCGGCGCGCGGCGCCCTGACACGGCCGAGCTGCGAGCCCAGAGCGCAGCGCTGCCCCCGATCTGCCTCGTGGCAGAGGCTCTGGCGGGATGCGGGGAGGGATGCGGGGAGGGATACGGGCAGCGATACATGCAGGGAGGGATGCAGGGAGGGATGTGGGGAGTGATTTGGGGAGCGATGCAAGGAGGGATGCGGGAAGGGATGCGGGGAGCAATGCAGGGAGGGATGCGGGGAGGGATACGGGCAGCGATACATGCAGGGAGGGATGCGGGGAGGGATGCAAGGAGGGATGTGGGAAGGGATGCAGGGAGTGATTTGGGGAGCGATGCAAGGAGGGGTGCAGGAAGGGATGTGGGGAGTGATTTGGGGAGCGATGCAAGGAGGGATGCGGGAAGGGATGCGGGGAGCAATGCAGGGAGGGATGCCGGGAGGGATTTGGGGAGGGATGCGGGAAGGGATGCAGGGAGTGATGCAAGGAGGGATGCAAGGAGGGATGCTGGGAGGGATGCAGGGAGGGATGTGGGGAGGGATGTGGGGAGGGATGCAGGGAGGGATGCGGGAAGGGATGCGGGAAGGGATGCAGGGAGCAATGCAAGGAGGGATGCTGGGAGGGATTTGGAGATGGATGTGGGGAGGGATGCGGGAAGGGATGTGGGAAGGGATGTAAGGAGGGATGTGGGGAGGGAAGTGGGGAGGGATGCGGGAAGGGATGTAAGGAGGGATGCAGGGAGGGATGTGGGGAGGGATGCCCTCGTGGGGAGGGACACGTGCACGAGNCAGGCGCAGGGACCCCCGGGGCTGCCGGCGGCGGGGCGGCGCGCTCGGGCCGGCCCCCCGCAACGGAAAAAGCGACGGAGCCGTGAAAAGAAGTAAAATAATTATCGGGAGCTCCCAGCTCGGCCTCCCCGCCTGGTGCTTTCTGTTTAAGGCTAGTTAATAGCTAGTGTTCTCTGGTTAGGCCTGAATGACATTTCCAGAGTTATAATAACTGAGCTATTACTTGCCGTATTGATGCATTCCCCCTGCCGGCAGCCGGCTCATCCCGCGCCGCGCCGCCCGGCCGCCGAAAGCTCCTTTAGTCAATAGCACTTCTATTTTTCATTACTCCCTGGAAATGTGGCTCTTGGAAGCTCATCCGTCATTCAATTACGCCCTGGTTCAGTCCTATCATACACGTGTCATAAAGTTCCTCAGATCTGAACTGCTGTTAATTTTCTGCGCCATCCCAAGGGGATGCCCGGGACGTGCCTGGAAAGCAACCAGGCAGCCGAGGGCATGCCGGGTACGGGCGCACCGGGGAGCGGGGGGCTGCGGCAGTGCCGCCGGGTGCCCGGGCACCGGGATGGGGGTGGGGGGCTCGTTGCCGGCCGGCTCACCGAGGTGCTCGGACGCTGTCCCCTCCCCGCGCGGCGGCGGCGGTGGCAGCGGGAGGACCGGCAGCGCACGACCTTGGCAGCGCAGGCAATTTGTTCCTCCGGCTGGTTTATTCTTCTATCAGGTGTTGGTTTAACAGGGTGAGCTCCCCCCCTTCCCCTTCCCCTTTAATCCTATCGGCATCTGTGTTCAGCATGTCCGTACACAGAATAATCACCCGCCCGGCAGATTTGTCACTCCACCAGATGTAATCGGGGAACTTTTTTTCTTTTTTTTCTTTTTTTTTTTTTTTTTTTATCTGAAACTCTCCTTATTTTCTGTTTCTTAGAAGCTGCAGCTCCCGGGCAGGCGGCTGTCGCAGGCGGTACCTGCTCCGGGTCATTCCTCCCCCAACCCAAGGGTTTGCTTCGCCCGGCTCCGCTCTCCAGCTGCCGTTCGGCCGCGGGGAGGACGGCGGCGCGGCGGCACGAGGGGCGGATGCCAAACGCCGCACCGTGCCACCGCGCTCCCGGCCGGGCACAAACCTGCGAGCCGGGGAGGAAAAATGGGTACAGGATGAGTCTGGGGGATGCCGGGGGCAGAGGGTCTCCGTCCAGACAACCCCCGGGTCCCCCCCGGTCACCGCGTGGCAAGCTGCCGGAGGAGGGATGGGCGCTGCGCCGTGCCAGCGGGATGAGAGCGCGCAGGGCAGCGGGGGGCGCGCACGCCGACGCGGGGGCACTCGCCGCTGCGGGGGTTGCTCGGACACGGAGGAGCGGCGGGCAGCCCTGCCCAACGCGTCCCCCGCACCGCTGACCCGGACCTGAGGGTCCGTCATGGGCTTAAAAATTGAACCCCTGAGAGGGACGTCCATCCCGCTCCCCTCCGCACCCCCCAGGGCATCGCTCCTCCCGCTGCCCCACGCTCCGCACCGGGGGGTGCCCGTGGCATCTCCCAGCCGGCGCTCCCCGCGCTCTCCCGTCCCCGGGGCCGAGGCGGGGGTCCCATCCAGCCCCCCGACACCGCCGCCTGGGTGGCCTCGGCCGCGCGGCTCTGCCTCGCGTGCCTCTCGCCGGAAGGACAATGACTTCGCCGACGTCCCGCTCCTCCGGCACGCCGGTCCCCGCGGGGCCTCCCACGGGCTGCTTTCCCTAAGCCGGGACGGACACACGCCACGCGAACACCGCGCGTCACTTGTCACCCCCCGGCACGGCCGCACGGTGCCCCCGGCCATGCTCCTCCCCGGCCCCTTCCCGCTCTCGGCACCGCTCCGGCCGCCCAACGGCCTCCGAAGCGCTTTATAAACAAACATTGCCGGTCAGGAGGACGCTGCGGCTGCGCCGCCGGCGTCAACCCCGGCCACCGCGCTGCCACAGGGCTCTCGCAGCCCCCGGGACCACCGCCGGCCCCTCGGCGCTGCCGGGTAGAGCCTCTCATCTGGGAAACTGAGGCACAGGGGGGTCTGTGCGCACTCGGGGTGAGATGTGGCAGCTCCCGAAGCATCGGTGTGCCGGCAAAGCTGCCGGGGATGTCCCCACGCCGGGGGGGGACCCTCCCCAGCGGCTCCAGTCCCGCTCGGCAGCTCGGGGCAGCGGCGGCGCTGGTGGGGGGGCACCTCCTCCCAGCCTGGCATCTCCCCCGCTGCCCTTCCAGCTCACCAGCGAGGCTCACGCTTCGCTCTGGGGCACGGCTAATGACCGGCCTAATTGATCTCTGCCGAGGCTCTGCTCCTCGCCGGGAGATCGATGCTGGAACCCGCTCAAGGCTCTGCAAAAAGCCATTTCTGCCTCCTGCCCAGCCGGGCAGCGCCGCCCCTCGCCCGCGGGGAAGCGCCCATCGATCGGGGCGAGGATCGATGGGGATGGAGAAGAGGATGGAGGGGAGGGCGGCCACCCCACCGAGGGGGCCCTGGGCAG
The DNA here is from genome assembly GCA_008711295.1 of Anarhynchus alexandrinus. Taxonomy (NCBI): domain Eukaryota; kingdom Metazoa; phylum Chordata; class Aves; order Charadriiformes; family Charadriidae; genus Anarhynchus; species Anarhynchus alexandrinus. Next base: position 116,064 of record VUYV01000387.1, on the reverse strand, counting down.
GCTTTGCTCGCGCGCGGTCCAACCCCGAGGCACCGCGGGCGAAGCCAACGACCGTGCCCGGGGCCGGGGTCACCCTCCGAGGGCGTCCCCCCATCTTCCCAAACCTCCCCCCAGCGGCGGGCAGCTGCCCGGCTCCTCCTGCGCGAGGACGCGCTTGTGCCACTGCCGATGGCAACCGGCACGGCCAGCGCCGGCCGCGCGAGCCCGCGGCACACACACGCAGCAACAGCCACAACCGCCCGTCCCGCAGCGCACCGCGCTTCGCTGGGTTTGCCCACAGGGGATCCATTGCCCCCCAAAAATCCCTGGGGCAACCCCTCTGCGCTGCCGGAGCAAAGCGATGCTCATGTCATGACCCATCCGGAGCCGCCGCGGCACGACCCGGCACACGCCGGCAGCCGGAGGGATGGGAGAGCAGAGCCCGACCCGGCACAGCTCTGCCCACGCCGGCGCCGTCCCTCGCCGCAGCCCGGCACCTCCGCCCGCTACCGCCTCCGGCTCCTCTCCGGCACAGCCCGGCTCCGCCGGCGAGCACCGCGGGCTGTGCCGGGGCAGCGCGGCTCCCCGGGGAGCAGAAGCGATCGGTACGTGGTGACCGGAGACACGGCAGGTTCTACCGACACACCGGCACGGTGGTGCCCGTGCCGCGCTCACCGGGCGAGGGGCCGCCACCAGGAGCCCCCCCCCTGCACCCAGCTCGGCGGCACCCGGCGAGTCCCGGGTGGGGGTCCCGGGGAAGCCCCTCGCCCCATCCGAGGAGGCGGGTGACGGCGGGGCGCAGGCGGCAGCGCTGGGGGGGTCCTTCCCAGCACCCCCACCACCGCAGCAGGCTGGAGGGGAGCGGGGACCCCGGCCCCCCCCGGGCAGGGGAGGGGGCGAGCACCCACTGTGGGGGGCCACGGTGGCCTTCACCAGCCCGGGGGAGGTCACAGGGCCAACAGAACCACACTTATTTCTCCCTTTGGCTCTCCCCCCCTCCTTATTCCTTCCCCTCGTGTTCCCTCGGCCGAATTTGACCTAATTTGGCGAGATGGGGTCTCCACTTCTCAGGGCACAACGGCCCCCCCCGTCCCTCCCCGCTCCTTTCACTGGGGTTTAAGCCTTTTCGCTTTGTCCATTCACTCCAAGACTAATCAGATTAAAGCCTTGCCGGGGGGGGGGGCTCCCCCCTCCCTCTGCTTCACCCCCTCATCGCTTCACCCCCTCGTCCCTCGGTGGGTTTTGGCGGCCGATGTCAAGGTCTGGGCACCGCCATGCCGGGGCCGGCGGAGGCACCGGGACACCGAGGTGCCCCTGGGAAGAGCGTGGGGTGGGGG
>VUYV01000387.1:78242-89837 GCA_008711295.1 Anarhynchus alexandrinus | reverse complement strand
GGGACACGGGGCGGGCGGGCACAGCCCCCCCCCTCCCCCCCCGCCATGCATATACATTTTTTCACCTCCGATCCGGGGATAACATTAAACAACAATTTGCATTAACGTATCGCTTGGCTTCGCCGCGCGCCGGGAAAACACCGGGAGAACGCCGGCATAACACGGCCCAGGCGGCACCGCCAGCCCCGGCACTCACCGGCCGGGGCCACCGCGTGCCACGGGACCAGGGCCACCGCGTGCCATGGGGCCAGGGCCACCACGTGCCACCACCCTGGCCCCGGACGATGGGCACCGCGCTCTGCCGCAGCACCGGGGCGGCGGTGGGGCTGTGTCCGGCACTGGGGGAGGACGGAGCTCCACTGCAGAGCACGACCGTGGGGGAACCGCCGGTGGGATTTTCGGTTGCGGGCGAGCTGCCCGGCCGCCGCACTGGACACCACGTCCCCGAGCGAGGACGCCCTTCTCGGTGGGGCTGGCGCTCGCCGGGGCAGGACCCACTCCGCTCTCTGACCCCCACCCAAATTTCATAAAACTTAATCCATGAGCTGCAGAGGGATGAGCAGACGCGGGCGGACCCTGTGCCCTCCTCCCCGGGGACCTGCCGGTCCCTCCCGGGTGGTTTTAGGCCACCGAGGTGTCCCCGGAGCTCCTCGGAGCCGGTGGCAGCGCCCCGGAGCTCCGTAGGTGCCTCCGGATGCGAATCCGCACCCAGTTGGGTTCGCGACAGCGACACGGTGCCCACGGACGTCCACGGGAGCGAGCGGCCCCGGCGCTCCCGCAAACCCCGCTCGCTGCCCGCCGCGGCGCCCCGGCATGCGGATGTCCTTCTAAACCCCTCTCCACCTAACGGGCTTTTAGTTCCGAGTGTGCCCGCGGTAACGGGCAGAGGGAGGACCGGCGCGGAATGCCTCCGGCGCTGCAGGGGGATGGCTGGGGTGTAAATAAAATACGGATCACCGTCATTATTTATTTACCAAATCTGTTTTGGGAAACTCAGTGAACCACGGGGCTCCGCGTCCCCCCCAAAAAAAAGCAAAATAAATAAAATAAAGGCCGAATTATTTCTGAATAACGCCGCCGGGGGGTCCTCCCGCCCGGGCAGCCCCTCATCCCCCGCCACGGGGGTCACACCTCTCCTCCTCCGACTCCCGTGAAGATATTTCTCTGCGGAGGCGCCGACGGCCGCTCGTTCCCCCGTCAGAGGGAAACTCCCGCGAAGCCGTCCGCTTGTCCCTCACCTTTAGTTGTTTCCATTTATGGCGCCAAAGCCACTAAAAGCCTCCCCGGGCACACCGACAGGGCCCGCGGTGGTGCCCCCCCGGCACGCGGCTGCGGCCGGCACGGGGGATGGCGGAGGGAGCACCGGCAGAGCCCGGCCAAGCCCGGGGAGAACCTGGAGGGGACCTTTGGGGGGGACCGCCAGGGGGGACCTCCAGCTCGGCAACGAGAGGGCCAACACCACCCACAACGGGGCTCTTTGAGTTGAAGTCCCTGATCCTTCCAGTGCCGAAAGGGGCTCCAGGAGAGCTGGGGAGGGACTTTTTACAAGGGCATGTAGGGCTACGACAAGGGGGAATGGCTTCAAACTGGAAGAGGGGAGATTTAGATTAGATATGAGGAAGAAATTCTTTTCTCTGAGGGCGGTGAGCCCCTGGCGCAGGTTGCCCCGAGAAGCTGTGGCTGCCCCATCCCTGGAGGTGTTCAAGGCCAGGTTGGACGGGGCTTGGAGCAACCTGGGCTGGTGGGATGTCCCTGGCCAGGGCAGGGGGTGGCACTGGGTGAGCTTCAAGGTCTTTTCCAACCCAAACCATTCTAGGATTCTATGCTGGACCACCAATGGGAAAACCTCACAGATGCAGGGAGAAGTGTTTCTGGTGCGGGTCCAGCTGGAAGAGGTGGACCTTGACCCAGCCACCACGAGGTTCCTGCACGTCGCAACCGTGGCTGATTTGGTCACGGTGGCAGAACAACTGCTCCCAGGGCTTCCGCTGCCCATGAAAACCGCAGGTGAACATCCCGAAGGGGTGACCCCGGATAAGGTCCCTAATAACGCTGCGTGAGATGCTCCTCGGCCCCCAGCGCTGCGGCCACCCGTGGAGGTGTGACACTGGAGGCAGGCGGAGGACAGTTCTCCCCGGGGTACCGGAGCGGTGCCCACAGCCCAGCAGGACCGTCCTGCCCCCCGGCACCGGGCTCGGAGCTGCCCAAACGCTGCGCAGGGTCTCCAGAGGGCTTCGGATCAGGATCGGGCCCTTGCGGAAGGCAACACCTTGGAGTAATAATTACCAAACTAATCAAGCTTCACCACGCCCCTCGAGGCCAATCCATTCCGCAGTTATTTTGTGGCTCAAGAAAGGGAAACAATAAAAAGCCCACGGCGCTGCCTTCGGCGGCGGCTATCGATTCTGGCGGGCCGCGGTCGGGGGTGCCGGTTCCCTCCCGGGCCGGGGAACCCGCGGCCGTTCGGCAAAGCACGGCTGTGCCGAGAGGCTGTGGTGGCCACCGGGCAGCACCGGCGAGTCCCACGGCTTCTCCCAGTGCTCCACGTGGCTCTTCTCTGCCCACGCAGGCGACGTGCGGGAAGCTGCCGGTGCAGCCCAGTACATCCCAGTACATCCCAGCTCAGCCCAGCGCATCCCAGCTCACGCTCCACCGGAGCCGTGGGAGGTCACGGATCAAACTCACTGGAAAATGGGGCGAGCACAAGGGAAGAGCCCGGTTAATCCCCACCGCGCGGCGCCCCGGGGGCTGTTTCCTTCCCAGCCCGCTCCCGGTTGAGTTTCGACACGTCTCAGCCCGGTGCAGCGCCCGGCACCAGTTTTGCATGTAACGACTTTTTCTTCCCCCCCCCCACCTTTTCTCGGTAATTGGAAGGAAAACATTTTCTACACTTTTTCTCGCCTCCTCTCGAAGAGCACAGGGTTGTTTTTCTTACCAAACAAAAACAACTATTTGCCTTAATTATTGCGAATCCTCACATTTCCAGCCCCTGGCTACTNGGGGGGGGGGGGGGGGGGGGGGGGGATTGCAGGGAGGTATAATTTACACCCGTCTCCTTTAGCTTTAATTGCATCAGCCGAGGAATTATGGAAAATACTTGCTACCGAAAGAAAGAAACTTCCCACCGAAGAGGTGAAGAGTCGCAGCAGAAACGCCGGGGAAGAGCCGGCGCGGAGGCGCCCGCCGCCCCCTCCCGAAGGCTGGTTATAATTTAGCTGCAACAGGAAAAAAAGGGGCCCAGGAGGGTCCCTCGGAGCTTTCCCAGCCCGAGCACAAGCCCCGGCGCAGGCGCGGGGGGATCCCGGCGGGCAGCGGGGTCCGTCCATGCCGTGCGGCGGTGGCGGTGGCGGCAGCGGCGGTGGCAGGGTCACACCGATGCCCCGGCAGCCCTCGGCGTCCACCAGCACCGGCCCCCCGAACGCCGGAGGGGGCGGGCAGGGGGGGTGTCGGTGTTTAGCGGGTTTGCTATTTAAGTAAAGACACATGTGAGAAATTAAGGGCTAATTTACAGCTGGTCCCGGGGAGGGGGGAGAGGAGACAAACCCGTTAACTGACCCAAACGTCAGAAACCCCAAAGTAACGACGAAGAGCCGCCAGCGCGTTACTGCCGCCTCATTAGCGGCCGCCGTCAGCTCGGGCCCCTCTGCTCCCCCGAGCCGCGCCGGCGCGGACGGCGGAGCTCCTGACCGCGGGCAGCTCTGCCCGGGAGGGACGGGCTGGCACCGGGCCGGCGAGGGCCACCAGCCGCTGCGGCGAGCTGCCGGTGGTGGCTGTCGCCCCGCGGGGCAGCGCGGCGCTTGGCTCCAGCCGCCCCGGGAGACGGAGGACACTCGTAGGAGGATGCTGAACCCCGCTGCTCCTTCACCTCCATCCACGGGGCCGCCCGCAGCGGGGCGGCCTCATGTAAGCCCCCCAAAAACCGTCCCGACAGGCGGTGAGAGCCGCACTGGGGCTGTTCACGAGCGGCTGACAGTGGCCGTGCCCAGGGGCAGCGGTCACTTGGGGTCGAGCTGTCCCGGGACGATGGCTCCGGCCACGCGGCCGCCCCGCAGGGCAGGAACGGGGGGAGCAGCAGGGACCGGACGCGTCTGTCCCTCGGGGTCCCCGACGGGGAGCGATGACCCCAAGCTCAGGAGGCCGTCGGCACAGCGCGGTGGGCTCCACATCAACGCGGGCGGGCTGAGGCACAGCTCGAGCACAGGGGTTCCCTCAGCCGGGAGAGGCCCCTGGACCCCCCCCCGGCTCCCTGAGCCCCCGCTCTGTTCGGGCAATCCCTTCCAAATACGCAGCGGTGCAAAACTGCAATTATAACCCAAACCCGGCTGCGGCCCTGCGCCCAGAGTGTGGACGCCCCCGGGGACCCCAGGCACGGTGTCCCCTCCAGCGGGAAGGGATGGGACAGCCCCGAACCGCAGCTCAGGGGTGGAAATCCATAAGAGGGAAACATCCAAACCTCTCCCGCGCCCTCCCCGCACACACACGCTTTGCCCGGGGCCGTCCCGGGCGCTGCCTCCCCCGGCGCGGGCGCACACCTTTCCCGGGCACGTTTCACCGCCTCATCCGACGCTCGTGAAACCCCCCAGCCCCGAAATCCGGCTGCCGGTAAAGCTCTCCCCCGCGGCCGAGCTGTCCCACACCGGAGCCGTGCCGGCCCGGGCGGGCGCGGTTCCCCTTGTCCCGGGGACCCCTGCGCGATGCCGTGACGCTGTGGGAGATGCGGGCACCGCGAGCACCCGCGCCCCTCCTCGGAGCGATTTGCAAACCTTAATTAAACCACAGCCCCTTGGCGAAGGGGGGTGGAATGTCACCCGGGTGCGAAGGCAGCTGCCACCTGGAAAACCGGCCCGGTAAGAACCACCCTGCTGCGGCACGGGAAACTGAGGCACACGGGGACGTCTCTCAAGGTCAGACGGAGGTGACCCTCGCGGGGAGGGGGGAGCGGAGCGCGGGACCCCCAACTTGCAGCCCGGTATGGCACAGACCGGGCACAGGCTGCAGCGGCGTCCCCCCGGCTCTGCCCCGGCTGGGAGCCGGACCCTGGAGCTCTGTCCCCTACTCGGTCACCTCCCTCCCGCCGTCACCTCTGCCGGCACCACCGGGGGAACGGGGGTAACATATATCTTGCTTATTTTTGCAGCGAGGCCTGCCCGCCCCCCCCCCGGGGCTCTGGGCGTCCCCGGAGCCCCCGCAGTGATTTCCCGGGTTGCCAAAGCCGAGGCCCTTCCTATCAGGGTGGCTGATAAGGCTGAAATTCGGTTGCTCGGGGACGCAGCGCCCGGGCAGCGCCGGGGCAGCCGCCCCCGGGACAAACCTCACCCCCGGTGGGGCGGACGGGGGGAAGCGGGGCGGCGGGTGAGGGCCGGGGGATGGCGGAGCCCTCTCTCCTCCCGGAGCCCGGGGGGTTGGCTGAGCTGCCGGAGGAGCCGAGCGGAGCTTCCCGAGACACCCAAAGCGGCCAAACGCGGGAAAGGCAGCGGCTCCTCGTGGAAAGCCTCCAGCTCCCCACGTGTGCCCGCGCAACGAAACCTCCGCCCGGACGCCCTCGCTGCAGCCCCAACGCCTCCATCCCGGCACACGAACCCGTCTGGGGCTGAGCCAGCGCGGAGCCCAGCGCCCGGCAGCCGCCGCAGCCTGCCAAGGGCTTGGCAGGGGGACGGACAGACAGCCGGCCATCCCCTCCGGCAGGCGAACAGCAGGCGGACAGACGGATGACCCCGCGGCACGCTGCGAAGCGAGGAACAGCTTGTCCAGATCATATCTGCAGGCGTAATGACTGCGCCCCATTAGCGAGCAATACGCTCCGTCCTCGGGAATAGCTGCACCTCGCAGCTGCCGCTCTGCCGCCGCCAAGTCGGGGAGGGCCCCGGCACGGGCACGTACGGCGATAACACCGCCGGCTCCGGCACCGACCGCCACTGCCACGCGGCCCTGTGAACACCGCGGTGCAGCGGGACATGTGCTCCAGCCCGGTGCCCCCAGCCCGGGGCAGCACCGAAGCCATCGGTGGCGGTGGCAGAGGTTTATCGCAGCCCAAGCATCATTTTCCCATTATAATAATTATTTTCTATCAACTGATCGCGGTTGGACCTGCACGGGATGGCCATGGCAAGAGGGTGGCCGCACCACCCAGGAGCAGTGGGGTGGCTGTGGGGTGGCCGTGGGTCCCCCGAGACCCCTCACCAGGTGCTGCCCCTCTGTGCAGCGCGATGGAGATGGAGATGATGGAGATGGAGATGATGGAGATGATGGAGATGGAGATGATGGAGATGGAGATGATGGAGATGAGATGGAGATGGAGCCCACCGCCCCCGGCGGACCCGCGGCGCAGCGGTCCCGGGGTGAAACCCCAACGGCCGTTAATTCCCAACGCGGGGGGGTTTCCCCCAAAGCCGAGGCCGGGCGGAGCGGAGCGGCCCCGCATGGCTTAGCCAACACCCCCCCCTAGTGCCGGTGCCCCTCCGCGGGTCGGGGCCGCCTCCCGCCGCCGCCACCGCCGTCGCCACCGGGGGCTCAGCGCACCGGGAACCAGCGGCGGCTCCGCACTGCCCCGACCCCTCCCGCCGCCCTCGGGTGGTGTGGGGGAAACGAGCAAAGACCCCCAGACCCACAGCTCTGCAGCCCCGCAGACCTCAGACCCATTGCCCTGCAGCCCCACAGCCCACAGCCCCATAGCTCTGCAGCCCTGCAGACCCCCAGCTCCCAAGCCTCCAGCCCTACAGCTCCCAGCCCCATAGTTCCCAACCCCACAGCCCCATAGCTTCCTAGACCTGCAGCCCCATAGCCTTGCCATAGCCCTGCAGCCCCCACACCCACAGCTCTGCAGTCCCGCAGACCCCAGCCCCATAGCTCTGCAGCCCCCCAGCTCCCAAGCCTCCAGCCCCACAGCTCACAGCCTCATAGCCCCACAGCCCCATGCTTCCCAGCCCCACAGTTCCCACCCCCATAGCCCCCAGCCCCATAGCTCCGCAGCCAGCTGGGACGCAGCACCAGCAGCTCAGCTAAAGTGCTGGGGATTTTGCAGGGGGTCCGCAGCCCTTTGCCCCCTCCCCGCCAGGGACGGGCAGCGGGGGGCCGGGACCATCCGTCCCCGTGAGCCCTTCCCACGAGTGCCCCGTTAACGGCTGTGGCGAGGACGCGGCGCGGTGCCACGGCCAGCATCGATGTCCCAGCATCGCCGTGGCCCCCGCGGCAGGTCCCAGACCCCCTCCCCGGCACCCAGCCCACCGCGCAGCCCCCCGCTGCCACCCCATGGGCGCCCCGACTGCGCTTCAGGAGCTTTTGAATATGGAAAGCGCAGGGGAAAAGCGTTTTCTGTTTGGCCTGAACCCACCCAAGTGGAATGGGAAGGGGAGGAGGAGGGGGGGGGGCAGCCCAAAGAGTTAATCCACTTTGAATTGCAGCGCGGCTCCAGCGGGCGCGCAGAGGCGTCGGGGCTGACAGCTTGACAGAGACGGATTGGCAGCTCCCGAGGTGAAACAGCCCGGCCCGAGCCACGGAGCCGTATTACAGCCCGTCTTGAAGGGGGCAGGCTTCGCTCTGTCGTTCTCCACAGAGGAGAGATAAGTTAAATAAATAAAGGTGAGAGGGGAGGCCGAGCGGGGAGCTGGAACGGGCCCTGCTGAGGGTCCCACGGCTCCTGGGGAACCCCTCTGCCACAGGGACCCCCCCAGTGACTCCCCAAACACGGGCTGGGAAAAGCGGCTGCTCCCTCCCCAAACCTGCCCCGGGGTTTGCGGGGTTTGCCCAGACCATGGGACGCCCCGAGCATCGTCCCCACGCTCCCGTCCGCGGGCTGAGCCGCCCCCGAGGGTGGCGCGAGGCCGAAGTTTCCCCCAGCGCCCGCCAGGACCCGGCACAGGGTCTTCACGCCCTCGACGGGACCCCCGAGGAGCTGCCGGAACGCCGAGAAATAACAAACCAGAGCGCAACGGGAACGGGCACCGCAGAGCGATGCCCCGTGCGGGGCTGCGCACCCGCTCCTGCGGGCGACGCGGGCGAACGCAGCCCCAGAAGGGCGTTAAAACCCTTCGTTGGGCAGAAAAGGCATTTTCCAGGCAGGAAAGCGCCGGGGAAGCGAGGCCGGGTCTGCCCTCCCCGGGCCGCCCGCCTGTCAGCAGGCAGGAATCACTGATCTACGACGGATGTCTCCGAGGGATGATAGGGCAGCGACCCTAATATTTTCTGCGGCGAGCGCTCCTGTACGCTACCTTTGTGCTGGAATGATCGGAATTCATTACCGAGCACCCCCCGCCGCGCGCTGGCTCCCAGGGGAGGAATCCGCCAGCTCTCTCCCAGCCTAAATGGGATTAGGTTATCTCCCGGCACTGAAACCGAGACATGCGCAAACCGGGGAAGGTCCCAGCGCGTCCCGCTCCGCACCGGCGGCTTCTCACCGGAGGGTTTCCTCCTCACCGAGACACCGTGGCACCCGCGGTGGCACTGCCGCCGGTCCCTCGGGGTGGGGGACATGCCTTCCGGATGAGGATCCGCTCCAAAATGGACACAGAGGAGAGATTTCGGGATGATGCCGGTCCTGGATGTGTTTAGTGTCGCTCTGCATTTTGGGCAAACGTCCCCGCCGCTGTCTGGCGGTCACCGAATAACCCCGTTATCGCCCCGGTCGGAGCAGCGGGGTGCAGGCTCTGCCGCGGGAGTGCTCCTCAAAGCGCTGCTCCCCCCGGCAAAGCCCCTCGGCGCTGCGCTCCCGGGCTCGGGCTGAGACCCCCCTGCGCGGGGGCTGCCAGGGCTCAGCCTGGTCCTCACCGGCGGGAGAGGTGGGGGCCGCCGGGCGAACCGTCGCTCTGCCGAGCCCAGCCACGGCCCCTCTGCCACCAGTGCCGCTCTTCCCATCGCCAGCGATGTGCCCTGGTGGCCAAGAAGGCCGATGGCAGCCTGGGGGGCATCAAGAAGAGCGTGGCTGCAGGGCGAGGGAGGGCATCCTCCCCCTCTGCTCTGCCCTGGGGAGGCCACATCTGGAGCGCTGTGTCCCGTTCGGGGCTCCCCGGGTCAAGAAGGACAGGGAACTGCTGGAGAGGGTCCAGCAAAGGGCTACGGAGATGATGAGGGGACTGGAGCATCTCTCTGCTGAGGAAAGGCTGAGGGACTTGGGGCTTTTCAGTCTGGAGAAGAGAAGGCTGAGGGGGGATCTTATCAATCCTTCAAGGGAGGGTGCCAGGGGGATGGGAACAGCCTTTTTCCAGTGGTGCCCAGTGACAGGACAAGAGGGAACGGGCACAAACGTGACCATAGGAAGTTCCATCTGAACCTGAGGAGGGACTTCTCTCCTGTGCGGGTGGCAGAGCACTGGCAGAGGCTGCCCAGAGAGGTGGGGGAGTCTCCCCCTCTGGAGCCATTCCAAACCCGCCTGGACGCCGTCCTGTGCCACTGCTGGAGGTGCCCCTGCTCTGGCAGGGGGTGGCACTGGGGGAGCTCCAGAGGGCCCTTCCCACCCCCACCCCTCTGGGATGCTGTGACCCCCCGCTGATGCACCCCGGGCGGCTGCAGGCGCGGCGATCCCCACGCAGCGCTGTAACTGCTCAAAACCACTTAAAACTCCACGTAAGGTGTTTGCAAAACCACACGTGGACTGGAGGAAGGAGCATCCGCGCTCTCTGTGCGGCAGGGCACAGCCGTCCCATGTTGGGGACATCGCCGCCGCCTGAGGACCACCACCGCCACCGCGTCCGTCCCGGCACACCGCAGCCCCGCGGAGCCCGGACGGGACCCCCCCGCGCTCTCCCGGCACCCACCCTCGGCGCAGGCAAACCGCCTGCCTGGGTTTGGTTTAAGCACCGCCGCGTTTGCAACCGTTTTCCCCTCTCCCCGCGGCTGCCGGGTTCCCCCTCCATCATGTCAAACAAATCCAGAGAAAAACATGTTTGACTGCATCAAAGTTCAAACCTCCACCTGGCTGTGTCCCCGAGCAGAGGCCCTTTAATGCTGCAAAGATGTAAACTCCCCCAGGTCTTCATTATGTCTTACAGGCCCGATATTATATCAGATTATGGCATCATTAAACAAAAAACTGTACTCCTCGCTGTCCGGAGGGGCCTCGAGTTACCTTGTCTAAATATAACAGCATCATTTTTAACCAAGGAGCTGGTACGGTCCCTTGGGCCTTCATTATATTTCACGGGCCTGGGCTGGAACGGCATCGCTGGCGCCGCAGGACTCATTCTGCGCTGGTGCCGAGGCCAAGTGAGCGGCCCCGGACCCCCCCCGGACCCCCCGACCACGGGGCACCGCGCCGGCCGGAGAGAAGGCTCCGGCGCTGGTACCCGCTCGGCGAGGAGGCGGGGAGGGAGACGCGCGCCGGGCTGCCGAGGTGGAACGAAAGACGAAGAAAAAGCAGACGAAGGGAGAAAAGCGACGGGGGGGAGGGGGGGGGGAGTGTGAAATCAGAGCGAGGTGGGCGCCCAATTATTTTAATTGCGTGTAGGTGCCGTTTAGGGCTCACCGATGCATCGCACATCATTGTTTACCGCTCCGAGCGCAACCAATTATGTCGGAACACGGAAGGGCTGAGAGACGGCGAAGAAACGAGCCGTCGGGCGGTGGGATCCGTTTGCACCCCTCCGCCTGCGAACAGCCGGGCACGGACCGGGCAGCTCTGCCCCGCGACCCCCCCCGGCTCCCGGCACAGGGTTTGGGGCAGGGGACATCCCCCGGTACCGCACGGCAGCCGGCAGGAACGCGGCAGCCATGGGGGGGGGGGTTAGAGAAAATAGATCTGTTTAGGAAAGGAGGGGGAAATAAATAAAGACATGAAGATGTAGTTTCTCGCGGGGTTTTGACACGAGTTGTCAGAGCCGGCGGTGCGTGTGCTCCTGTCTTTACAGTAAATAACTGTCAGCAATTAGGAAGCGGAGGTGTTACGGAGGGAGCCAGGCAGCCCCGGCGCATCCGGCGCGGGGCGGTGGGACGCGGGGCCGTGTCCCCCCCAGGGCCACAGCTGCCCCTGGACCACCACTTGCCCGGGGCCCAAACGGCCCTCGAGGCTCCATCTCCCCCAGGGCTGCTCGAACCCCCACAGGGACGTGCCACCCGCCGCTGCCGGCAGCGGGGACCGCGGCTACCGCGGCAGTGCCCGGGGGCCACCGTGGGCTATGGAGGTGCGTGGCAGAAAGCTGCATGCAGAGGCTGTATGGCAAACGCCCTTTTTTGGGGAAAGGTCACCCTTTTTTTGGGGAAAGGTCACCATCCCCCATTGCTCATCACAGCCCGGTGCTGGGACGCCGCCACCGGCACACGGTAGCCAAAGGCGGGTTGTTCTGCCGGCCGCGGGCAGGGACCCCCTCAAGCAGCACCCTGCTGCCGCGGTGCGGGTGGTCAGAGGTGCGGTGACACCGTCCGCACCCCCCAACACGCCCGGCGTCTCCAGCGCAGGTCCCGGAGCTCAGCCGCCTGCGCGCTGCCCACCGCGGTAGTCTCAAACAGTACCGGTTTGGTGCCGGGAGGAACAGGGGCTTGAGCGATCAGACCCACCGTGAGCTGCCCCACCTGCACGGCCCTCCCGCTCTGCGCCACGGGGTGCAGCGGGACCGGAGCCCCCAGAGCCGGATGGGGATGGGGATGGGATGGGATGGGGATGGGGAA
>VUYV01000387.1:67531-78133 GCA_008711295.1 Anarhynchus alexandrinus | reverse complement strand
GGATGGGGACGGGGATGGGGACAGGGATGGCTCTCAAGAGGAACCAGACACAAACTCTGCTGGGATCGGGTCCTTACCCGCCCTGGGTATCTTGGGGAAAACCAGCCACAAGGTGAGTATACACACACACGGAGGAACTCCCTGCGGAGAGTTTACAGCTGAAATGGTGCCAACAGAAGGGTTTAGGGGGAACGCACCGATTGACGTCCCCATTTTACAGGGGGAAGCCGAGGGGGCTGCAGCCCGTCCCTGCCGGCAGCCAGCGCCCTACAAGACATCGCTGGCAGAGCGAGGGATGGTGCCCTGAGCCTCATCTCCCCCCGCCTGCCCGCCCCATGGTAGACATCTCCATCGCCTCCCTCCTCTTCCTCCCGCTTCGCCGGGCAATAATTGGCTCCGACTCCGAGCCCGCGCCTTCCCCGCCGACGCTCTCCCCTTCCCTCCTCCCGGTTTTGAACTCCCCTCTGCTAAGAAAAATGTAATAGCAGTTTAGCCTCTCAATCTGCGAGTTCTTTGACACCAATAACCTCTGTCTTTGTGCTCCCCGGCTCAGATAAAAACCTCTGCCTTTCAGGTTAGCGGCAGCCTGCCGCCGAGCGCGCCGGCCTTGGGGGCCGTGTCGCCCGGCCTTGATACGCCCGACTTCAGAGGCTCGTTAGAGCGCAGCCCCAGGAGCTGGGTCCCGGGGGAGCGGGGCGCGGGGGAGCCCCGGCTCCCGTTCCTATGGCGACCGAGGATGCCGATGTGGCAGCCCGAGGCGGTACTTTTGGTACTTAGAGATCAAACGGGCAGGGCAAGCGGTGCCGGGGAGGAATGCACCGAGTGCAGGAAATTTAATGACTTGAATTAACAACAGGAGAGCCGACGACTCCCCTCGGCGCGGGTCGGGGGGAGGCACAAACTTTGCCTTGTTGGGTTAAAACTTTGAATCTCTCTTTTTCCCCCCCATCCTTCTCCTCTCCCTCAGTTTAGCATCTGTTTGGGGAGGACGCGCGGGCCGAGGGGAGGGAGCCGGGACCCCCGGCGCGGGCTGGAAGACACGTGGCCGATGGATGCCGGTGCCATCGTGCGCAGCGGAGACCAAGACAGAGGTCTGGAAACGGCTGACAAAACCCAGGCGTCCGACCCCCCCCCAGCACCCCCTCCCGGGGTCCACCGCAGAGGCCCGTGACTCGCTCCGGCGGCCCGGGGACCACCTCCTCCCATTGCCACCAGCCTGGCGGCCGCGGGACAGAGCCCAGGAAATGGTGACCGAGGCGCAGCGCTTCCCCGGAGCAGCGGTGATCCCCTCCCTCCCCCGACTTGGGGGGGGACCCTCAGCATCCATCTGCCTCCAGGAGAGCGAGGACTGGGTATGTGCAGAGAGAGAAAGGGAAAAGGTGACTTCTCCCTGGTTTGGCCTCTCCTCGCAGCCTCTTTTCTCCTCTTTTTCCGCCACCCTCCCTTCCCTTGCGTGCTTTTTCCGCTCTGGAGCGTTCTGTGCTTTACCGGGGCATTAAGAGGCAGCAGCTCAAACTGTTTAGTGAAGCATTAAAGGGGCATGAAAACACTCTCGGTGCATCTGAGCACTGAGCGCCCTGAAGCATCCTCAGGAAAAAAAAAAAAGAAAAAAAGAAAAAAAAAGAAAAGCAAGCTACCAATTCTGTAAAATAAGACATATTTCTGCGCACAGCGGACCCGCTTGCGGCACCAGACGACATCCCCGTGGCAGCCATCGCCTGCCCCGGCTCCAGCCCGGCCATCAGATGGTTCACGGCTCCTGAAGTCGATCCGTCCCCGTTCCCGGACGGGTCACTCGGGAGCCTTTGGGCCGTTAATGGCAGCAGCCGCCATCTGCCGCGGCGCAGCCCCCGCGCCAGGCTTCCCGGGAAACGGCCTGCCTCGAAGAGTTCATGCCCAAGACCGGAGATTCACGTGGTTTTATACGCGTTGAAATCATCACAGCTCCAGCACACAAAAAGGAGCCCGTTCCTCGCTCCCCCTCCCCACCAAAACCGACAGAAACCTGCAAAAAGGCGATTTTCCCCTCCGTGCCCCGTTTCACCGACACCGCGGGGTCCGACGTGGGGTTCAGAAGAACCCGGTGTCCCCTTCGTCCCGTCCCACACGCGCGTGCCGGGCTCTGGTCGCAGCGCCAGACCTTTCAGCAGCCGCTGAGGAGTGGGAAACCATCCCAAAAAACGGCCGGTGCCCGACTGCTCCGCGGCCGGGGGGGGCTGCTCCACGCGAGTCCCTCAGCGATGGGCCGAGGTTTTTATTTGTCCTCCTCCTTTAATCTTCTAACCGGGGTGAAACCGGGCTCTCTCTGACATGGTTGTGCCCCTTCTTGTCCCCACCACTCGCCGCGGGAGCGATGCCCGTGCCCCTGCCACCGAGCTCCGCTCCCGGCTCAGAGTGGGAGGACGCGGGGAGGGGGTTGGCTCCACGTAGCAAAGTGGCACAGCGGGACTGGGGGGGACATGAGGCTTTCTCTGCGAGACCCCTGTCCCGTCCCAAGCTCAGAAATCACCCCCAGGAGCCCCCGCAGAGGCTGCAGACGCGGTGACGGCGGTTGGGCACGGCGGTGGCCGTAGGTCCCTTCCAGCTCTGCCAGTGTCCTACACCCCCGTGCAGCCCCCGACCGCGCACCCCCCACCCCTGCAGGGCTCTGAAACGGGAGAGCGGATAAGCTGGAGGACCGGGGAAGCACCGTTCCCCGTGAACACAGCCGGGAGCAACGCGGCGCGCCGAGCCGAGCCGAGCCGAGCACGCGNCCAGGAGCCCCCGCAGAGGCTGCAGACGCGGTGACGGCGGTTGGGCACGGCGGTGGCCGTAGGTCCCTTCCAGCTCTGCCAGTGTCCTACACCCCCGTGCAGCCCCCGACCGCGCACCCCCCACCCCTGCAGGGCTCTGAAACGGGAGAGCGGATAAGCTGGAGGACCGGGGAAGCACCGTTCCCCGTGAACACAGCCGGGAGCAACGCGGCGCGCCGAGCCGAGCCGAGCACGCGTGCCCCGGCACAATCCGGCTGTGCCGGTCGGCGCTCCCAGCGTGGCGAGGTACGGCAGGCGACCGGGGGGTGCTCAGGGCTGGGCTGTCCCTGGGGACCCCGGGTCTGACCATCACGAGGGACCCGGCGCGGGTCGGAGGTGCCTGCAGCCCCCGGAGCCGCCGCGGCTGTGGGAAACCCTCCGGAGCCGCGGCCGGACGGGCTCTCCCGGCGCGGAGAAATGGGGCCGGATCGGGGCTGCTCCGAGACGCCGTTCCCCCACCCCATCCCTTCTTCCCGTGGATTCGCATCTCTCTTTTGGGCAGCTCCTCCGTTTCCAGCACAGAAAGGGCTCTGTTCAGGTCTCCCCCCTCCTTTTCCAGCAATTGTTATGTTAAAATCCCCAGGACATGTTTCTGCAAAGAATTAAAAGAGGGTGAGGAAGAGATTGTTTTCGTCGGTGTCTCACTAAGTCTCTGACCTTGAGCGTGAATAGAAAACAAGAAAAAAGGGACTTTATGCTAATATCACTCGCTAAGCACAAGGGGGAAAAATAATAACGGCAAATGAAGATTATGAATGCAAATCAACTTAATAAAGAGACAGGGTCTGTGCAGGAGTCTTGTTTTGCTCTTGTACGGACGACTCGCGTTGTCTGGTTGCGCTGCACCCCAGGTCTAATCACTACAAATTACATCGGGATAGGAAAAGAAAAGAACAGGAAAGATTTAATTCTCTAATTATGACATTGTTCATTTCCCCCTGCTCACGGCTGTGCCTTCCAAGAGGCCTCTCGCACCGGCCCTTCGCGAGCAGCTCAAAACTCACCTCCCTCACGGTAACTTCCAGCAATTTGCTATTACAAATCGGCCCGTGGCCACGCGGGTCCTGCTGTGCCGGAGCCGGACCCCGGGCTCAGGACCCCCTTCCCGTGTTATGGGGGGCACAGCCGCTCCTGGGGGTACAAGGGGACGTCGGGGACATCGGGGATGTCACGTCCGCGCCGCTCGCAGCCGCCTCTCCTCCCCCGGCCAAGGCTCCGGCAGGGGAAAGCCATCACCCAGGTGGGGGCCGGGAGCGGCGGGACCACCCTGCTCTGCAGCCAGCCCCTTCGGCGAGGCTCTCCCTCACGTCTGTTTAGTTTTTTTCCTCCCCTTTTCCACTCTCACATCAGCTTTTCCAGCCGCGGCTGCCACGGCACGGCACGGGGACCGGCTCTCAGCATCCGTGCGCAGAGCATCCAGCGTGACAAAGCCCTGGTGCTGGCAGGGATCTCGGGCACTATCATAACACCATCATAATAGCTCGAAAGCAGCGCCAGCCTTGACAAAGACCGCCGTCACGCCAGCCTTGTCTGCATTCGGATCAAGCGCGGCGGCGGGAACCCGCTGGCTTCTTTAGAGCGGGTATTTGCTTACACGCAGGGAAGTTGCGACGGCAATGGCTGGGGCCGGTCCTCGGCGCGGCACTTCCAAGGCTGCGCGGGTCCAACCGCCTCTTCCCACCCTCCGAACGCCCCTTCGCCGGGGGCGCAACGCTCCCGGACAAAGCTCTGCCGCAGGAGAAGTCAAAGCCTGAGCTCCGACCCACACGCGTTAGGAAAGGTCACTGCCGCGCTGGAAGGTGCTGAACACCCCCGGTCCGCGCGAAAAATGTGATCCCGTAGCTGCTACTGTGCCTTCCCAGGGGCTGTTAAATGACCCCCCGGGGGGACGTTTGGGGCACAGGGGGTGCTGCCTCCCTGGAAGGTCGGAATGGTTTTCCTTTCTTCCAGCAAAAGAAAAATCAAGGTCAGTTCTACTGAAACGAGCCTTACGCTGGCCGGAGAGATGAAATCAGGCCCCAATTCGATTTGACACCGACGCCCCGCTCGCTACAGATCATAGAACCATAGAATGGTTTAGGTTGGAAAGGACCTTGAAGATCATCCAGTGCCACCCCCTGCCCTGGGCAGGGACACCTCCCACCAGCCCAGGTTGCTCCAAGCCCCGTCCAACCTGGCCTTGAACACCTCCAGGGATGGGGCAGCCACAGCTTCTCGGGGCAACCTGCGCCAGGGGCTCACCGCCCTCACAGGGAAGAATTTCTTCCTCACATCTCATCTCAATCTACTTTCTTCCAGTTTGAAGCCATTCCCACTCGTCCCATCACTCCATGCCCCAGTAAAAAGTCCTTCCCCAGCTCTCCTGGAGCCCCTTTAGGGACTGGAAGGCCGCAATAAGATCCCATGGGGCCAACTGATACCCGGGGCTGAATTCATCTCCGAACCGCCGCGGCCCCCGGCCCCGCTCCTCTCTGGGCACCCAGCGCGTCTCCAGCCCGGGATGAACGGGGACGCTTCCCCCTGCCCCGCGCCGCCCTTTGGGGCTCCCTGCAGACCCGGGGCGGGCGCTGCCCTCGGGATTTGCTCCTAAACTTGGCCGAAACGGGCTAAAAGAATTTGCGGAGCGTTTAAACGAGCGCAAAACCCCTGCGGAACCCCGCGCCCCGGGGAGCGGGGACCTCCGCGAGGTCTGAAAACCGTTCCTCCAGCTCCGGGTCACGCTCCTCCGTCGATGCCACGGCAGCAGGAGCCGGCGTTATCTTCATCCCACAAACACCCCCTCCCTCCCTCCCCTTCCAAACAACATCCACAGGAGAGTTTAGGCTGGGAGCGCAGCTCTTTAATCTCCCGCAAGCCTTTGACAACCTGTCTCGTCCTGGCTTTTAGCTGCGTGAGAGCTGTTCGCTAATGGAGCATTAACCTTGGAGAGCTTCTGCAATTACTCCAACACTAATTCTGACAGTTTTCGGTGTATCTGTTTGTTCTTTTGACAGGCAAAAGGAATTTCTTTTTAAAAGCTGTTTGATACGTTTGAGACCTTCTGTCCACGTTTTCTTTTTTTTTTTTGTCTTTCTGCTGGAGAGGGGCGGGGGGGGAGAAGGAGCGGAGGTGGAGACGTTACCTTCCCGCAGACACGGCCGTACCCGCACCAGTGACGGCATCTCCCCCCGTCCAAACCCCTCCCAACCCCTGCTCTAAGTCACAGAAGCGTTTGGTCTCTCCTGACCTCATTAGGGTAATTAGTAAACCTTTTGAAGCTGGGAGAATGGCTCTGAGCGGTGGGAAAGTGAGGAGAGCAAAGAGCCCCTAAAAGGAGCGCGTGGGGATGGAGAGAGGGGGAGAAAAACATCTTCAGCCGCGAAGAGGTGACCCGCGGAAAGGGAGGGGACGGGGAGGTGGCCGAGGAGCGCGCTGGCAGCTTTGCTCCCCTGGAAATCTCCTTAAATTGCCTCTTGTAAGAGGACGGGAATTCAAATCCCGGTCATCCCGCAAGACGCTGCCGGCAGCCAAAGAGCGGGGCGGGAAAACGGCGTGGGGCGGGCGCGGGCCGCGGCCCGAGGAGCTCGCGTGGGTTCCTCGTCCGCCACCGCTTCCCCGGATGCCCTTCGGCAAACCAGTTCTCGCTGTGCCTTAATCCGTCCTCCGTTTAATAAAAGGTCCCCTACACGTTATTTTCTACGTGGAAAACGCGTTTTGGAGGGAAAGGGCCACCTCTGACCGCGGCCCCCAGCGAAACCACCCTCGGTGGGAGCGGTGCGTGACGAACACCTCCATCCGAGGTCTGACGAGGCGACGGGGACGTTCCTGCCGGCTTCAGAGGGAGGAAGGAGGTTATTTCGGTTCGAACAGCGCTGAAACGGCCCGAGCCACCAGTTAACCCCCCCGCGCATGTGCGAAAGGAACGGGAACCTTCATTAAGGACACGTCGTCCTCCCTTCCTCTAACAAACACAGAAAACGCTTTCAGCGCACTCATCCAAACCAGTCGAGAAGCCAAAACGATGACTGCGGAGAAGCTAAAGTTATAACACGGATAAAAACCTCCGCTTCTGAAAGAAAAAAGCGGTACCTCAAACCTTTTGCTATAGATCACAAAGGGCACAAACCTAATACCTCTCCGCGTCCTTTAGAAAGAGGGGGTTTGATGTGAGAGAAAAGCAGATTAAAAAAAAGGTGGCAAAAGAAAAAAAAAAAAAAAAGAGATGAGAATATACCCCGGTTCCAGCGAATCTGAACCGCCGTGTCCCCCGGCCCCGCTGTGCCTTCAGCTGCACACAACGACCGCCACACCGCCGCTCGTCTTTTTTTTTTTTGAGATTCCCCATTATCGGCCGAGGCTCCCCAGCCCGGCGTCGGGAATCGCTGCCCCGGGGGGGGTCGGGGGCTGCAGGAGCCGGGGGACGTCGGGTGAGCCCCCCCAGGCTGCCCCGCCAGCGGGGACCGCGGCAAAGCGCCTCTTCAGAGGTTTCGATCTGACCCACGCCAAAGCTAAACGAACAAATTAGGACCACGCGGCCCTCGGGGGGGGGGTGCGGTGATGCGCCGGCGCCGGGTGACGACTCCGGCAGTGCCCCAACGGTGGCCGTGGGCACGGGGACCGCTTTGCGAAGTGCCCGAGAAGGCGGCGGGCAGCGGTTGGGTTGGAGGACCGCGTGGGTCAGGAGAAGGATTGTCCCGGGCTGAGCCAACGGCCAACAGGGAGAGCGGAAAACGGTGTTTGTTGGAAGAGTCGACCTCGGCTGGGACGTCCTCGGAGAAGGCGGCGCTGCGAGGTATGGGCCAGGCAGAACCCCTCCCCGGCCCTGCCCGGGGGGGTTGGGGGTAAAGCAGCACCGTGACCCCCCCACGAAGGCTCAAAACCCTCAACGGCTCCTTCGTGGCGTTAACGCCCGTCAGGTTTTTCACCGTCAGACACAGAATTTACACCGCTTCTGTCAGGGAGAGGGGGTAACGCGCACTCAGCTCAGCCCGAACAATGAAACGATTAGGATTATTTTAAGTACGTGAGTGTGTGGGTTTTTTTCTTTAAAAGAGCGAGCGTAATTAACCAGCAGAACATATCAGCAGCGTATCGGGGATGCAGTAAACGCTCCACCAGGCAGCGGTTTCAGAGGAAGGCTGGCATCCTTTCCAGGAGACATCTTCCAGTTTCACCGCGCACAAAAAAAAGGACAAACCAGCCGGCGCTCGGCGGGAGGCTGAGCACGACGAACATAATGGTCTCTTCGAGCTGCAAAACCTGCAAATCTCAACACTTCCATTTCCCGGCTCTTATCAACCAGCAGACGGGAGCGTTGCTCTGATTGCAAAGAGAGCACGAGGACGCCCGAGCGCCGCCGCCGCCAGCTGCTGTGGTCTGCAGCACGGAGACGTACCCGACCCCGGAGAAGCTTCCAAGAGGCGAGGCAGCGAGGAGGCATCGGCCGGCGCGAGCCTACGTTCACACCAGGTTCGACGCCGTTTCGGTTCGATTTGCCGCCAAACGCAGACCTCTTCACACCAGGAGCCACGATTACCGCGGATCGGGTGATGTGCTCTACCGCGTCAGCCCCCCATGTGCCTACATCCCAGAACCCGAGGGTCATTAAAGCAAGCGGGTAATTGTCTACAGGCACCTCTGCGTGGGCAGGGGGCTCTGCGAACCCGTGGGAAACGCTGCTGAAGCAAAGCGGATCCGTGCGGATCCACGGCAATGCCACAGCCCGCGGCAGCGCTCCGGCCGCGCCGGACCCCCCGGCCCCGTTCTCCAGCGAGTCCACCTCGTGGGCGCACCGAAGTTTCATCCTCTCAACAGGTATCCGCGGACGTGGGCTTTAGCTGGCGCCTTTGATCTGCCAACGGAAAGAAGAACACACTGAAGCGTAACATCTGAGACGTTCATCTCAAATTTAATTTTAGGGACATCTTCTCCCGTCCATGCGTGCAGTCGCACATTAGCATGCATCAGAAGTGCAGCGTCCCCTTTAATGTTTACTCATCCTTAGATTGCAAAAATTGTTGTGTGAATTCCTTCTTCAATTAGCTCTGGTACTCGAAAAAAAATATTGTTCCATTGCCAGTACGGTTATGATCATTTCCTTCCTTTATACCTCTATTCCCCAGTGTAACTTAAAAAGAAAGCGCTTCTCCATTCTCCCCTGCAAAGCCCCCTTTAATTTTTTTTAAAACAAAAACAACCGACGTTTCTAAAGGAAAAGCTTTTGTGGCTGAAGTGCCACTTCCATTCACCTTTCCATCATGCAAGGGAAAAAAATAAAGATCAGAAGAAGGATTTAGACAAAAAGCCAGCTAAGTAAAGCTAATTTTTTATACAGAAGAATCCTGCCAGTTGTGTGGAGGAGCTTTGTTGAGTGGAACAGAAGAGACATCAGAGGAGACTCTACAGCAGTTTTCAAACATTTCCAGCCACCTTCCCAACGTGCCGCCCGCATTCCACAATAAACCCGGAGACGCAATTTCGGAGCGGCTCCGGTACCCACAGAGCACCGCAGGATTGAGGCTACCATCCTCTTTGCAGCGTTCGGCGAGGAAATCTACCCCGGGCGCTCCCTGCGAAGAGCCCGCGGGGCCGGAGGGACACTGACAGCGCCTGCGGAAACGCGGCACCAAAATCACCAGCGCGGCTAAAAACGCGCCTGCGGGCGTGGAAATTCCGCTCCCCAGAGCCACGCTCACCCCCGGAGTCCCTAGAGCCACTCAGGACACGGATCACCAATAAATTGAACAAAACTCTTGCAGTATCTCACCGTGACTACACTCCCTCATCGAGGGCCACCGCTTGCCTGGGCCAGTGCCACCCCGGGCGGTGGCTCCCAGCGCCAGCCGCCAAGGAGAGCCCTCCTTTCTCCTCGTTTTCCACACATGAAATCTAAAGCACGGCTGACCCGCGCGAAGGTGGAAGAACAGCAAGAAGCAGAAGACAACGCTTAACCCCCAACGCCGCCCTTCCGCAGAAGGGGACCGAGTGCATTCACGGTGACATCGGTGACAGCGAGCGCGCCGGGAGGTCCCTGACCCGGGGGATGGAGATCTGCCCGTACGGATAATGCCACCTATTACAGCTGAGCTGCTTTGCGGTACTGGAGGAATCCACCTCCTTGATGAAGAACTCTGAAATCCATGAACGAAACACCCTTTACCCCCAGTGAAACGCTACGGGTCTCTCTTTTTACCTCCCGGGGTGACTGGAGGGACTTGGACCATCTCTTCCTTCCATACAGCGACCAGAAAACTCACACACAGACTCTTGTCTACGCACATCCCCCAAAAAACCCGACTTTATACACGAACCCTCATTAAAAACCAGGTCTGGCTACAGAGAGCAAGAGCAGCGCTCTTCTGCACCAGCAGAAGAGGTGGTTCCTCCCCCAGAACCTGCCGCAGAGGTTATTTTGCACTCCGCGGAGCGCGGCGGCGAGCTACAACGCCGCAGCGGCAAACAGGCTAGCGAAATCAAAAGGGCTTACCAGCACTCGGCAGACGGCCTGCGGTTCCCATTTCAAGGAAGGGAATTTGCATCCAAAGCATGGAGGGTGCTTTAACTCGAGTTTAAAATAAATTCAGAGCAGATCCCTGCCGCCAGCTCGCGTCTGTGCCTGGAATCCCAGCCAGCGCCGGCCGGAGACCTCGGCGGAGGTGAGAGCTCCGGTTCGGAGCACAGAGCAGAGAGAGAACAGGGTCAGGACAATGCTGCGGAGGACAACACATCTGCAGCTAATCCAGCACGCACAGGCCACGGCCGTTAGCGCTAATTGGGGCTAATGGCCCGCCCTG
Organism: Anarhynchus alexandrinus; assembly: GCA_008711295.1. Lineage (NCBI taxonomy): Eukaryota > Metazoa > Chordata > Aves > Charadriiformes > Charadriidae > Anarhynchus > Anarhynchus alexandrinus. The sequence goes on along the minus strand of VUYV01000387.1, from coordinate 67,569 downwards.
AGCCTGAAAACGAGCAAGCACTTGGCTTGCATCCCACC
>VUYV01000386.1:624641-664741 GCA_008711295.1 Anarhynchus alexandrinus | reverse complement strand
GAGGAAGTCACCTGCCACATGGATTGGCTCTGTAAGCTGGTTAGGGGGAATGCACAGACAGCTTTCCTGCCACTAAAAAGGGGTTGAGCCCTGGCGATCCATCCCACAGGCACGGCTGCAGCAGTCCAACCTCTACTCAGTCCTGAGGCAACACCAGGGCTTTCATGAAGCAGAAGCCAACCAACTGCTGCGTGTCTAGTCCTGGAGAAAAAAACATCTCTCTCATATCCTTCTCTGACAGCCCCGGTGGAGCCCAGTCACTGCCCTGGGTTAGTTTCCCCAGCAGATCCAACACTGAAATAAAGCTCCAGCACTGCCTTTCTTTCTCTCTCAGCAAACATCCCGCCGAGGAAGGAGCAGGCCGGAAAAGTGTGGGAGAAGCCGCTTCCTTTGCTCAACAGCCTTGGAAATTCCTGCTGGATCTGGACAGAAAGTAAAAAGCTGCTCCCAAATGCCTGGCGATTCCTCAGCACAGACAGTAGTGACCTTTTGAATGGTGGGGCCAAGGGTAGCAACTGGATCCTGTGTACAGCTTCCTGCAGGTCAAGAATAGTTGCTGGGGGCTCTGCTTTGGCCCTTCTGTTGTCTCTAGGTAGGATATTTAGCAATTATCTTTACTTGCCTCAGAAGACTTAAAGCAAATGAAGACTTAAGAAGGAAAGATTTAAAAGCCCTTGCCTTCTCGTGTGCATTTCCTTGGCATGACTGTCTGCTCACGCTGTAGTATGACCACCACCGGTTGGTTGATTGGATTGCAATTTCTCCACTTTGGTTGTCAGACTTTTGTCTGACAGGTTCTGTCAGTCAGGTTTTGACTGTCGACATCCTGATTGTGCACTGTTATTCATGTTCCCTGTGGCGTCACTCCACAGAAGATGACGAAGTGTTACCTTCTCCGGTTGTCACACGTAGCTGGGGAACACAGTGACTGCTAGCCCACCTGGATGCGCCACTGCTCGCGCAGGAAAATGAATGAACTCAAGAGGAAAATTAGCAATTACCCCATGATGTCTTCCTTATGTCTCTGCTTCAGAGCCCTCTCCGTGTGACACACTGCTTGCTGGCTTTGTTGGGAATAAGTGGCTCTCTTAGTGCTCCGGACAACTCTTGCAGCAATGCAACCACATGATAGACACCAGCGCTCTGAAAAATGCCACCAGGCCCCCACACAAAGCAGCAGTGGACACAATAATGCCAGGTTTGTACAACTGCCCTAGAGCCGGATTTGCTTCTTCCCTGACATCTCAGTTTATTAAAGTGTCTATTCAGTAAAGGCTGCAGCAGGTTGCTCTGTATTAAGCATGAACAAAGGGACATGTCCACAGTGACTGCGGTAAATGCAGGAGTTTTGCCATGATGTGAGGCCCTGTGGCTTTCAAACTGTGTTGCTGCAGCCTCCATGTCCACCCTCGGCCCGCTCTGCAATAAACAAGTTGGAGGAAAGTCTCCTGGGAGGGAACACCCAAATAATGTGATGAGCAGGATTTAATAGCCCAGGTAAAGAGCTGGATGAACTCATTTGGACATCAATGTCATTGAGGTTACCTGTATGAGGAGTCCTTCCTTGAAAATCTTGATAAAAGGTCTGAGATAACATTCAAAGGTTTGTTTCTTCTAATTCTTCCTTTTATCTGGGCAATGAATCAGGACCGTCCAAACCTGTTAGAAAGCCCACTTAGCCAGGTCCACCTGTGTCAGGGGCAGTTCAAGGCTGGGGAGCCTTCTGCGATAGGATGATAAAGACACTTTGTGAAGTTCCTCCTCCATGGCCAAAGTGGAAATACACAAAAGCCTGTGAGATAGCCATAGTCCTTGCCATTAAACTGACTCTTCTGGGAAATTTGTGAGGACTGAGTTTGGGGTCAGCAGATGATCAAGAGCCAAGGTCAGATGGAAACCTGGGTTTGCATTTTGCACACATTTAAGGAACCTGAGACTACAATTCTTATTTGGATTTCTTCCAAGTATTTACTGGAATGAGAAAACCTTTAGAGATTCTTCCATCACTAATAGGTTTTCAAGTGAATTAACATGAACTCAAGGAGCAAAGATACTATATTCATAAAATTTAATAGCCCTTGTAATTAAAAATACAAAAAATACCAAAAAAAAAAAAGTAAAAAGAGAATAAGAGCACCCATATGAGTGAAAATGTTGCTCTAAATTGTTAGTCTGAATCGAACACTGATGACCAGCGGTTTAGCTCCACTGACTTCCGCACACTTACTTAATGCGCAGTACCTGAGAGTTTGCTCTGCTTTGCCCTAAGGTGCAGCAGCAGGATCTCAAACATGGTCAAATAGGTGCAGGCTCAACCCAGCTACATCCTCTGCAGCCTGCAGTCCCCTGGGCCACACTGTCCGCCTGCTCTTTTGAAGCGTGCCATGATAAATACAAGCATTAAGAGACTTCCATATCCCGCAGCTAACCTGGCAGGAGCTCAGGACAGCGACGCAATGGCTGCACCTTCCCCTGCTCCCCCCACCTTAATTTAGCGAGCAGGGATTTTTTATCTAATATACATTGTAATTACAGTTTATTATTACCATTTATCAATAACTTTCCGCCATAAATCATTTTTGCAAAATCATCTTTACATCCTCCGAAGCCTGAGAAGTTATGCTACTTCTGTGAGCCTCTGACAGGTAATTATACAGTGCTTTCAGATTTATTGCAATAGTAAAGAAACAATCAGATCTGCCTTCCTTGAGGATTTTGTAAAGAAAGGCATAGCTCAGGACAGAGCTAATTCTCACACGGGCCCTGGGTGCTCAGCAATCACTGTAGCACAGAGCAGCTATGCCATTTCCTCCAGCACCGGACTTCTGATCAGACCCAATCTTCTCATGAGGTTTCCATTTCTCTTTGCAGGAGGGCGATGCTCTGGCAGACAGCGGTACAACCTCGGTACCAATCGATATGCACCCAAAGGTCTCCGCTCAAGACAGATTCATCCATCTCTCCACACCTCCATATCCACAATAGATAGAAAGTCTTTGTGTGAGGCAGAGGTGTGGAATGTCTCACACTGAAAAACAGTCTGGACCACTGGGCTCAAAGACGGAGGCGTATACTCCACCTGGAAGCCGGTTATACCTGGAGTTCCCCAGGGGTGTGTCTTTTCCTGTTTAATATCATTATTAATGATTCAGAGAACGAGATTCTCATCGGGTTTGCAAATGACACCAACCATGAGGGAGCAGTTGGTACCCTCAGCAGTGGGGACCTGGCAGCAGAGAGGGGGTGTACGCAGGGACCTCCAGGGCTCGCACTGGGCAGACATGGGAGATCACACCAGCCCATCGAGCCACTTTCTTCTATCTTGAAATTTATGCTTATGCCAAGATTATACCCGAATTCAGGACAAACAGATTTTTCTATGGTCCTGCCCTGCTGTCATTAGTAGAGCCAGTCACAACAATTTTGGCAGCATGAGTTTCTGTCACAGACTCACCATTTTGTCGAAGTGGAAATATTTGTGGTAACATCTTCATTCCCATGGCATTTGACAGGAAAAGGGAGAAACGGCTTTCTGATTTCATTTCAATACTGACAAAACATTCCTTTTTTTATTTTATTTTTTTTGAGGCATTCTGCTTAAATACGGGTTTATATCACCAAACCCTATATCTGAATGCTGTCAAAAGAAAATGTTTGCATCTTGATGAAGGAACAAGTTTCAATTAGAACTGGTGGGAACATTTGACAAAACACATTTCCATGAAAACATACCGCTTAGTTGAAAGCCTGAATATTCTGTGGATACATATTGGCTTTAGCAGTTTTGGCAGAGGATTTCTGAGTTCTAGTGAGGAAACTCATACTGAAACCCCTTTCTTCACTTTGCAAATGAATATTCAAGCAATCGGGATCAGCAAGAAAATGTCCAAAGCTTTGGAGGTTATTTTTTTTCCTTTCATTATGATGTAAACCAAAATTTTGAAACACAGAACATTATCACAGAGCGTTGTTACCCACTGGCTATTTTTAATTTCTCTGCTATTGAAACACAGCAATTTGGCTGGTTTTCTCAGTGTAATCTGTGCTCTGAAGGGCCAGCAGACAGAAGCAGTAATGTCACCACACTGTTCAGCTGTTCCTGCCCTAAGAGGACGTCTGCAGGGCCAACACACTGGACTGGGAGTCCCAGTCACTCTTGGTTTTGCATTGGTGGGTTACTGGTCAGTGGGAAGCTGCTTTCACTGAGGTACCTGCTTGTAAAACACCACAGTGTGGAAAGGAGGAGCAATGGGACCACTGAAGGCAACAGAGGCACTCAGAAGGAGCAGACTGACTCAGCTCATCAGAGGATCATAGAATTGTCTAGATTGGAAGGGACCTTTAAGACCATCTAGTCCAACCATCTTCGGGGAAGCAGCTTAATGGGAACAACCACAGCACAAAGACCCACTGGGGTGCATCCCACAAAACCTGCAGTACAGACCAGCCTTTGCAGCGTTTTCAGGAGACTGAGAAGCATGAGTCACATTCCCCAAACCATGTGACCAGAAAATCACTCTTTCATGCTTCCAAAAATATTAACACTGCCCTGACTCTACCTTGCTCCTCTTGCCCTCCTCCTTATCAGTGCCAGGGAACTGCCGACTTTCCCAGGAATGCCGTAACTGGCTTCTCCCCCTCATCAAACTGGAAGAGGGCAGGTTTAGATTGAACATTAGGCAGAAGTTTTTCACTGTGAGGGTGGTGAGGCACTGGCACAGGTTGCCCAGAGAGGTTGTTGAGGCCCCGTCCCTGGAGGTGTTCAAGGCCAGGCTGGACGTGGCCTTGGGCAGCCTGGTCTGGTGGGAGGTGTCCCTGCCTATAGCAGGGGGGTTGGAACTCGATGATCTTCAAGGTCCTTTCCAACCTAAACCATTCTATGATTCTATGATTCTCCACCACATCTTTGAGACTAAATGGAGGATGAAGTGAAATGGGTAGGGAAAGCCAAGAATTTCACTGAAATTTGGAATGTTTCTTTGCATGTCAGGATGGCATCACCAAAGCCTGGGCAGAACTGGAGAAATAGGGCCTTTAATGAAGCTGCTGCAACTCTAAGGTATTTGTAGTCTTTAATAAAGAAGAATAAATCAAATCTCACTTTTACAAATATACTCCCATCACTGTAATTGTTCTGCATAATTTTGATTAACTTCAGCAGTATAAAAGCTATCTATAAATTACAAAACATGCATCACCATACCTAATAGTCTTCTTATAATTGACCGGAGGAGGCTGAACTAAACCTACGCTTACATGTCGACATGTAGATATCTACACGTTAGCAGGGTGCCAAACTCCCATTAGAGTTAAATTCAGGTTAGGTACCAAACTATGGGCATCCTTTGGGAGGTACCCTTTGAGACAGTGTGTGAGACACCTGGACAGGGCTAGGAGACAGAGGATGTATGAGAGACCTGTACCCATATGGAGGAGGGTTGGAGGCTGGTGAGGGTTGTCTGAGAGCATTGCAGTGGCACTGCTTACACCCACACATTAAACCCAAGATGTTTATTGATCACAGCAAGAGCTCAACACCCAGTGCACATGTAGATTCAGGACCTAAAACTCAAATTGAACTCTTGAGTGCTTTCAAAAGCTGATCTTGTCAGACCAAGCAGTGCCTTCCATCTCTGGAGGGAATGGCTTGTTCTGAGTCAGCTAAAGGAGAGCACACACCCCAAAATCCAGATAAACGAGACTACAGGGGCTTTCTCCACATGGCATGTGTTGGGGCAGCCCCTAGAGGCGTCAGAGCAAATATTTGAGAACTAGAATCTGCCAGACACCTACCCGGAAGACAGCTAGCCCAGGAAAGCCCAGGGAACAAGGGAGCAGAGGGATCACCTGGGGAAGACAGACAGATTTAGTAACTAGGGGAGATAAGCTCTGACTTTGTGGTCATATCAGAGACTGCAAGCAGGACATCAAGAGAAGGACCCTGCTCTGCTGTTCCCAGCACAGCATGTGCCCCGTGGACTTCAGTACTGAGACAGCTTCTCACCCACAAAACCTGCCCTTCGAAGTTGATTTTAAGAGCAAAGCATGAATAAGTCCAAGGTGGGCATTGAAGCTTCACTTCATGTGAGCAGCGCAGGCATGGCTATCAAGAACAGAGAATGATATTTGCTTTTAAAATGACAGTACTTCAACACAAAGCTCAGCCGTTACTTTGATTTCAAGGCAATTTTCCTGCCCACTCACCACAGTTCACAGCTGCTCCCTCACGATACCAAAACAGATAAAATTGCACCCGTTGAGTCCGCCACCTCCCTTACCCTTCTCCTGATGCCTCAGCAACCTCTGGGAGAGTCACCTGTACGTGACACCCATGGAGTGGAGGAGAGCATCTCCTGGGTTGGCACAGGTCCTCAGATGCATCTTCTGGCACCCATATCAGCTCTATTGCAGGCAGACCCTCTGGGTCAAAAACATGTTTTCAGTAGGTGATGAACTCTGTTCCTTCCCCTCCAATGTCCACTTGGTGGCATCTCATCCTCAGCCTGAGGGAGGCCAAGCCCACTCCATCCTCACGGACACTTGTCCTAAGCAGCCGCTCTTGGTTCTAATGGAGAGATGACACTTATCTAGGTGACCACCCCAGCCTAACATGCAGGACCTGGCATGATCATAGTGGGTGAGATGTTTTTAGCATCTCATTTGAAGTTATGCTGCAGTGCATAGAGGAAAAAAACGCCATTAAGGATGTCAGTGGAGTGTAAGTACAGAGTTATTCATTGTGGTACACAAATACTGCTGAAACAGTTGACCCCTTTCCTTCCTGCATGTGACTGTCTTGTGACACACCTGCTTCTGTCGCCACCAAGGTCCAGTTCTTCTAGTGTCACCCTAAGTGAGCTACAGCTCCCCGTGCGCGCAGTCAGACCCTGTAAACCCTCTCCAGCACATCCTCTCCTTGTGCTGAAGCGAGCCTGGCTAGGCAGCTGGAGACCAGGGAAACATCCCCCAGTCCCACCGTTATTCACAAGGTTGTAGGTGAGCTTCCTGCAGAGATGTGATTTGGGTGTTTCAGACTGAACATGCAGATTTGTGGATTTTATCTACAAAATAAAATTAAGGAGGATGTTGTTAGAACCAGACCTTCCTACAGAGATTTCTTTTCTGGTAAGAAAGCTATTCTCCTCACATTAAAAAAACCAAACAATCAAACAAACAAAAAAAAGAAAATGTGCTGTGTGAAGCATTTCCCTGAACTAATGGAGTGCTTATAGAGGGCACTCCCTACAGCCCAGCACTTCATGCATATCACTTCATACTGGCCATGGTCTGGCACTGTGCGTGCCCAACGCATCAGTCGCAGCTTGCCTCTCTGTTGGTGCTTAGCCTGCTCTGGCAGAGAGGAGACGAGAGCTGATCACTACAAGCGCAGACAAGCCCTCCTGTGGTGCCAGTGAACCCAAGCAAACAAGATGTAAGCAATATATCCACATAATCCGAGGCAGAGAGAGGACCGTTCACACACAAACACCTGATATAGAAAATACCGTGCATTTTTTTTTTTTTTTTGTTCAAGCTCAGTCACCACTACTTGAGGAGACACTTCCTAATTGAAAGTGGTATTAGTGCAGAGCTGAGCAGTTCTGGCTGGGATTCCTCCCCAAATGTACATGTTCGTCTACCATGTATCTCACCCTGTCCAACCTGTTCAAATGCAGTTGGCTTATGTCTGTGGAAAATCCGTGCAGCAAGTTTCCACGGAGTCCTGATGATTTGGGCTGCTTGCACATGTAGGGAGTAGCTGTGCCAAGAAAGTCCAGTACATAGAAACCTCACGGGTACGTTGGGTTTGCTGTGTGTGTGTCCCTGGTACGTGATCTTAGCAGCACTAAGTGTGACGCATGCAGAAATATTGGATATGGTGCCCATGCCCAAGCCCCTGCCCAGAAAATCCTGCAGGTCTGATGCTGTTTCACAGCTGCAGGCCACGCTCACCCAGGGATCTCCAAGGCTCCCCTTCATACCCATACCCATATCCCAGGGTAAGAGAGAAGATAATGCCACAACTCAGAGCCTGTGGAGAGACATGGGGGTCTTCTGCTCCTCCAGCCCCAGGGTGAAGTGGTAAAATAGCTGTGACTGTATGTCCAAGGCAGGACGCTCTGCTCCCGGCTCCTGCAAGAGCTCTGCCTGTAGTAACATGGGGACATTTTGGACTTTTTCTCCACGGGCTGTTGCTGATGGTATATTCCAGAATCCTCTCAGGATAACCCCATGGAAAGTAAGTTTCTTAACTCAGAAAGGAAGATATGTATGACTGGATTGAAATTACAAGCCTCAGGAGGAGAAAAAGCGATAGGATTTACCATTGTGACCCGAGCAGGAACACGGATGTGCCTGTGCCATGCCAGGCCAGACAGGCCCAGCGAGCAGAAACGTGGAGTCAGTCGATGTAGCCTGTGCTAACACTCTGCCGGGGTATGAAACTGAGCCAGGGTACGGACACTGTAAGGGAGGGCAGGAACCTAGAAAGAGAATAAACAGCTCTTGTCTTCAATTTCTAATTCATTTTCTGATTCAAAATGTTCCTCTTAAAAGCTGTTCCCTAGTAGTGACTGTAGTACATTCAAATTCAGTGTCTTTGTAGGAGGAAAGAAGCCAGCAGAGTCTATTGCAATGTAAACACTGTGTTTCAAGAGCAGAGCTACATAAAAATAATGATTTTTTTAAGAAGAAACTAAAAGGAATGGCTCAATGATAAAAAATATCCATTGGTGGCATGAAAATTGTTTAAAGACATTGTGCAGAAGGCTCAGATGAAATATATCACTTAACAGGGAGACCAAACCCAGCAAGAGAGCCAAAGAGTGTTGAGGTTTTCAAATATATCACTTAACAGGTGGACCAAACCCAGCAAGAAAGCCGAAGAGTGTTGAGGTTTTCAAAGACTGGGAAATAGCAGAGCTCTGGCAAGAGCCAAAAAGAGACTTTGAGGAACAAATTGCTAATGGCCTCACAAAGTACTGATAAATGCCGTTTAAACTCACGAAGAACAGAACACCAGCCAGAAAATGTAGCACCAATAGCTGACCAAGGTATAAAGGTGGCTAGGAAGAGAAGGGCACAGATTTAAAGCTAAATGAAGGTGCCTCGGGATGTGCTCACCCATCTTGATGGTAGATGAAATAGAGAAACTTAGAGACTCTTAGGAGTCAGCAGAAAAGGCTTTTGAACAACTCAGTAAGATGAATAGTAACAGTTCAGCAGAGACAGGAGGAATTTGCCTAAGAAATTGCTGAATTACTAACCATGGAGTGGAGCATCTTGCAAAAAGAATTTCCTTGGTACAAGTGAAAAAGTCAGTAATAGGCACTATGTAATTTCTTTTAAAATCGTATGACCCACATGTGAGAAACTGCAGGTCAGTACACTTGATGTCCACTGCAGACAATCAGTACCGATGCTAATGAAGAACAGAATTAGCAGAGAAGTGATAAACATGATACAATGGTGAAGAGCTTCAACGCAGAGAAATCCACTGGAGGATTCTGGAGGAATCAATGAATAATCGAATAAGGACTGGGATTTTCAAGAAAATTTTAACAAGCTGCTTCACTGAAGCAATGGGATAAGAGGGAAATCCCTTGCATGGACTAAAAACTCATTAGAAGAGGGAGCAATGGGCTGGAATAAATGAAAGGAGGTCCCAGGGCTCTGTGCAGTGACTTGGACTCTTCAGCATAGTCATAACTGGAGAAGGGACTGTATAATAAAGAGCTATAGTCTGCAGAAGCTTTATTATTCATGGGAGTAGAATAGAAAATCTACTGAAGACAGTTGTAGAAGGACCTAATTGTACCGAATGACTGTGCAATAAAGTAGCTGTGCAATTCAAATAGCTACACAGAAAGTCATGCACTGGGAGGAAAGCAGGCTTTAACCTTGCACAGGCAGTGATTGATTTTGAACTACCTCCCACCACTAAGGAAAGACAGCCAGGAGCCAGAGATGAACAGCCCAGTGCTCTACAGCGGGCCAAACAGCCCACTGAATGCGAGGAGTTATCCACAAAGGAAGAGAGGAAGAAACAGAAAACACCATTTTGCCACTTCTTAAATCCAGAGTGCTCGCACGTTTCAGTGCACACCTCTGATTGCCTGGTCTTGAGAAGGCATGGCAGAACTAGAAATGGTTCAGAAAAGGATGAGCAGAAGGGGTCCATATGAGTTGTTTAGGTCCAACAGACCAAGGTTAAAAACTTAAAAAGAAAACAGACTAAGACCAAAATCCTAAAAAGAGATGACTGAGAGAGAATGTGACAGAGGTTTATAAAATGGGGAGGCACATACAGAAGTTCAACAGGAAAGAATCGAGTGTGCAACAGTGTGTTGACTTCAAATTAAATAGTTGGGTAGCAGGTTCAAAACAGGTAAGAAACTGTGATTCTTCATATAATGTGCAATTGACTGTGGAACTCCATGCTGCATGATGTCATTGATGCTAACATCACATCATTATATAATATTTAACCCATTTGAACATTTCCCTTGTGTTTGGAGCATGAGATCACCACCCCAGAGCGGGCATGCCAGCCAACCTGGTGGCTCACACCTTGCTCTGAGCTACCTGAGGAGCCACAGCGGCCTCTGGAAACCAGACACATGTGGTGAGAAGGCTCCAGAGTCCAAAATATTGGTGGGGCACATGGTCCAGTGTGGATGGCCAAGAGATGTCCATTTGCAACACCTGGCAGAAGCTGCTTGGCCTCAGCACCTCTTTCTTCAGCTGCTGAACATCTAGTGACGGGCTCAGTGTGGGGTTTTGGTTAAGTGTAGGTTTAATACAAAGCTCCTAGCATGGAACGTGGCTTCTTTCTGGGCTGTCCATGCTTGTGTGCATGTGGCAACATAGGAGATCTGTTAGAAACAGACCACAGCATCTCTGACTGAGTGCAGGGAAGATCTGATTCAGCAGGGATACTCTTAAATTAGCGGGCATTGGAACCAGCTTGATACTTCATCTGCCTCATTTATCTGGGAAGGTTCTCTGCTTCTTAATAGAGCATTTGCCCATTTTAGCAAGAAAAGTATCAAATTTTTGCTGTGTTATGTTGGTTCTTCTGGATGACCGCCACACTTTAGTGAGAACGTCAGTAAATCACATTTCCATTTCGTTGGGCAAGGCAGCTTTTTGGATATGATAATCACCTTGTTCCTCCCACACAGCATGTTTCGGAGGGATGCGAAGTGCTGTGGGGGAGACACAGCAGTGTAACCCTGAGCCATATTGTGTAGTCAATGCACAGCACTCCGTTGGCTCAATGCACTGGTATCTACCTCTCGTCGCTTCACCTGTCTAAGGGGAGGCAAAGATCCCACGCAGGGGTTGTGTGGAGTGGCATCTCGCCATGCGACAACATGAAAAAGCAGGATGAGATCTGGAAACTGGGATCTATGTCCTGGCAGAGTCAGTCTAGAAACAAGGTCTAATGAGGCTAATTAAGCAGACAAAGTCTTGGCTTAGGCGGGCAATAACTCACCTATCACTTGAAACCATCTAAAAAAAAAGATGGCAAATGCCCCAAGACAGTTTCCTAGCCGGCCTTCAAACGTAGGGGCCACAAGGCCAGGATAATGAAACATGGTCTGGAGTGCAATCACCTCTGTATTTCCAGGCTTGTTTTCCCAACTGGCACTGCGCTACCAGGAGAAAGCTGCTCCCTTCTCTGTGTCTCAATTTTCAAAAAAATCACTGAGAACCCGGAAACCCAAGAAGCGCGGCATGACAGACACGTAGCAAAGCAATGAGCAAGTGACAAAGCCACAGCCTGGAAATGTGGGGCCGGACCCCTGTCCTTTGTCTGCAAAGTAACAAGGGAGCACTGCTGTGGATCTGAACAACTACAATAACTACACTTTTAGCAGCGTTTTCTTTCAGAAGTCCCACATTAGCTCCCAGGGCAGCATCCTGGCATGGAGTAATGAGATGTTTGCATATGGAAATGTGGGCAGCGGAGCAGAGAGGGCATTTCCCCTCCCTTTAGAGCAGAAGTGGTGCTGACTGTACTGTTCTCAACCGTATCTGGCACTTGCATTTCAGGAGGGAAGCTGAAAACACAGAAAGGGTGGATAAAGAGCCGTAAAAGGATGTGATTACTGGAGAAAAAGTGCTAGAGTGATGTAAAGTGCTCAATCTGTCTCGCTTTTAGGAAACAGATTGAAAGCTGTCTTCATGAAGGATAAAGTTACCTTATGGAGAGAAAACACTGAGTGCTAATGGGCTTTTTTGTCTTGAAATGAAAGACAAAACCTGAATCCATTCCTGTAAGCTAAAGCCAGGCACATTCAAACAGACACAGAGCCTCAGCAGCAAGAGAGACTTGGCATGGAACAAACTACGGACCCAGTGAGATATTGTCTATGCTGATATCTTCAAATCACGGTGCCTTCTCGAAGATTATGCCTCTGTGGGTAACTGGTGGCCAGGGACCCTTGGTTAAGGCTAGCCTTAGCCATCAGTGCGGGGTACAGGACACGAAGAGCAGCGGCAGTATTCCCAGTCCTCCAGGGTAAAAGTCAAGCATCTGAGGGCCTTCTCCTTCCTCAGGATGGATTTCGGCAGCCGGTGGACCTCTGTCTTCATCAGGTTAGAGGTTCCCCAGGCTGCAGAGCCCCTTCAGTCCCTACCCAGTAGGATTTTAGGATTTCCCATGCAGGGCGCTGTCCTGTCAGCAAGGTTTTGGCCACTACTCTGGTGGGAAGACACAGGTTGTCCCACATGACGAGCTAAGGCCCATTGATAAGAGCACCGTGCTGTGAGCCAGGTATCCTGTGTGTGTTTTTGGCTGCTCGGGGATTTGCTACCTGCTAGCTAAATCGGGACTCTGCAACTGTGACACCAGCTCTCTCCTGAACCCACCAGTGTCCCTGGGGGACAGGGGCAGGTGTGCGCCCTGCTCTGATCCTCAGGCTCCAAGTCTGGGCTATGGGACAGACCTATCCCTCACCTTTGGTCACTAAATGCTCATCCCTTCAGCATTTGCTCTTTTCAAACAAGCAATCCCACAGCCTTGCTGGCTGCCAGTTGCTTAACGATGCTTCTCTGTTTGGGCAGAAATTCACAGCATCCCCATTCCCCAGCTGTCTCCACTGTCCCTCAGTGTGCTGGCTCTGTGAGAGCCCAGCCCAGAAGATGCTCACTGCTTGCTTTGCAAATACATCATCCAGTCTTCCCACTGCCGTCATTTCAGCTGCTCCTGCTGTCTGCTCCCCCCGGGTACCAGGAGCAGAGCTCCTTTCCCTGCAGACTCCCCCTGCCCAGAGCATCACCCAGGCTGGGGAGTGCAGGAGCCCGGGATCACTGCTAGCATCCCCCGGGGAGCCCCTGAGGTAGGTGGAGGTCCATGAGAATGATGTTGTGAGGGAACTCTGAACAAGCCAGTGCCTAAGGTAATCGTGGAGAAAATTGCGCTAACTGCCTCAAGGGGGATAAAAGGCTCCTGCAGAGGAAGACGGATGGTCTCTTTGGCACGTCTGGGAAGAGCATAAGCAGGAAGGGAGTTTCAGGCTGAAGGTGAAGACACCATCTTGGTAAGGACAGGCTGCGTGAGAAAAGTGTGGTAGCTATGTGCCTGTCACCAGAGACCTCCAGGCCAAGCTAGACAAGCATCTGGCATGGGTGGCCCTGGGAGAGCTGGTCTCATCCTATGCTTATGACCTGCAACGCTTTCAAACTGGCAATTAATAATCTCCATCAGCCGGCCCCTGTGCATGGCGACACGGTCGATGACAGCTGCCACCAGACACAGCATTGAAGAAAATACTACAAAACCTGAAAACAAAGCAAAGCCTTCAGCTGAAGCTGCTGGTCCCCAGTAAACAGCAGCAGCAGCAGGGGTGGAGGGAGGTCTGTCCTTTGGCACCAGAGCCTGGCCCCCGAGTGACAGAAAACAGAAACCTCCTGAAATGGCTTTCACTGCCTGAACATTTTGCTCGCTGAAACGCTCAGCCGAACCCATGGGCGGTCGCTGCCAGGGACTCTCGGGTCCATTTGGATGGCTGAATCAGCAGAGGTGAACCAGGTCACAACATCACAACCCAGCGCTAGCAGAATGCATCATAAAAACTTCATTAACAGACATTTGGTGCCAGCACTGAGGCCTCTTCTACAACCTGCTGCAGCACAGCAGGCTCCGAGCCGAGCCGAGGGGGCAGGCAGAGTCCAGCAGGGAGCTTGCTTGGGTGAGGTCAGGGCAGGAGTCTTGGGTTCCCGCTTCTGCTCTCCCAGGAGCCCTGCACACAACCCTGGGCAGGCTTCCCCCTCCTCTGGGCAGTTTGTCCCCGTGGGGTCAGGGCTGAAGTCCCAAGACTGGGGTTCATGTCCCATGCAAAGCCCTGGGGTGATGGTGAGATGATGCCATCAAGCTGCATCGCTATGCAGCGCTGGGCAGTAACTCTGCTCCTGCTGCCACTGCCTTGACAGTGGCCCAGTACCTGCTCCCTGTTACTGGCTGGGCTGAGTAAGGTCCCAAGAGCAGCTCTTGCTCCACCCAGCCCATGCACCTCCTAGCAAGGGACAGGCTCTGTACCTGCTCTTACGTTGGCAAAGACCAACGTTGTACTTGGTTCTCCTCTCTGCTTGGAAAGGGCAGGATTGGGAGGAAGGTATCTCCTGGGGGAGACTCAATTCTACCCCACCCTGGAGACCTCATGCAGGGCTGGGATCTGCTAGGTGTTCTTTGGCCCACTGCACTGAGTTTGAAAGCAAGCTGGGAAAGGGATTCCCAGTCATTCCCATGTAGGAGGCAGTTTCAGACCATGTATCCCAAGAGGACCAGACTTCAGGAGAAGCAAAGAAAAGCTGGGAACCAAACCTGCTTCACCAGATTCTCCTTTCTGCAGAGCCACATTGTACACTGCTATCACCAGCCCCAGCAAGCTCTTCACCTGCTTTTGGGACCCTGCAGCCCTGAAGCAGCCAGAGAAGCACTCAGCTCCTGGGCTCCAGGAGGTCAAGAGAAAATTATGGCTCTAACGCTCTACAGACAGACCACAGAATAGCTCAGTGTCCTTTACCCTCTGCTCTCTTTGTGTTGAAATTGCTTGTTTTTCCAAGACAAGACTCTTCTGGCGTAGCTGGGTCTCTACACTGTTGACCAGTGGGTATCAACTGCCACCCTATGGAAGGGTCTGAACTTCTGCAGCTCTGGGAGGGCAAGAGCACAAGCCCCACTCAGCGGCCCCTCTGCACGCCGGGGTCAGTCTGAGCACCCTGCACAGCTGTGGTTGGGCTCAGACCAAGCCTGCAGGCTCTGTCCCTTCCCCACCAGCAGCTCTGCCCTCTCTTCCCAGCGCATTGCCAAGGCAGGGTAAGGCTGCTCTGATGGGGGAACATGGGACCTTGGAGCTGGTGAAAGGAAGGGGACCTTTGTATGGCAGAGAGGGCTTCCTCCACTATGGGGTCATCCCCCAAGGAGGGGGTCAGCCTGGGGGACAATTGCAGTTATTCAGACAGCCTGGGGGACAGCCCGTGCTGACCAGTCTGCTGTGTGCTTTGAGAGTGGTAGTTTTGCTGGTGGTGTTTTGATGTTGGTGTCTCTCCAGGGAAGGCTGTACCTAAGCCCGGCTGAGTCCCTGGCTCCAATCCTTGCTATGGCATCCATCCCTGTGTCCTCAAGCGCTCCCATGGGGCTTCTCCTGCTCTTCAGCTCAGGATAGAGTTGGAATGAGTAGGAGGAAGGGGCATGACACAGCCCAGCAAAAGTGACAGAGTCAGAGCAGGACGAGCTCTCCTACAGTCTCAGTGGCACTCAGTGCTGGGAGGAGAGAGGATTTTTCAGCTCTGGCCAAGGCAGGAATGTGGTTTAGCATACCCATAAAAACACAAGGCCCACTGTGTGGGACAGGTTTGTGTGTATTTGGTACTGATGTCCCACACCCCACTGCCTGCTCTCTGCTGGGGTCATGAGCAAGGCCTTCTGGCCATTCAGAGACACTTGCTAGTCTTAAGGAGCTGTTTGCAACTGATTTTTCTTCCCCTCTGGGAACTGGCCACTGGCGTCCCTGCATTAGCACCTCCATAGCAGTCTGTAGGAATAGCTCCATAAAGGCTTGCACGAGCACACCTATTCTAGCACAACATTTTGCTATTCACTCTTCGCTGCAAAGGTGGCACTAAGAGCTCATCTTCTTGCTGTCCTCTCTCAGCTCAACAGAGACTGTTTTATTTTTTTCCCCTTGTTTAACCAAGTAAGAAAGTCGGGAGCAGTCGTCACTTGTGCTTGTTAGGGATGGGAAGTCATCCTTCCATCCTGCAGCAAGACCATGTGCATTAATGATTCCCTAGCTAGTTCAGGGCACGTTCTGCATAATGAAATCAAGTTCCTGGGATGCTCGGCATACACATGCACGCACAATTTCATTAGCTGTCGGGCATAAAATGGCAACATGCCCTCAAAAATACAAAACTTGGAACCTTAAAAGCATGACAGAATCTTTCAGTTCTACATTAAGAAATCCCTAGATGTTTGGATCATGCTTCCTTGCTGTTCATGGCCAAAGGGATGCATTGCACCCCACTTCCAACAGCTTCTGGCCCTTGGGATCTCTCTGGCACCCTAGAGAAACCCTCTTCATCCTTTCTGGAACCAGCAGTACCAGTAGGTCTGGGATGAGCACAGTGGTTTGCCTGGGTTTCAGAGGTATTTTGAAAGGTTGCTGTGAGAGAAGAGGGAGAGAGGGGTGAGCTGAGATGCCAAGAACTCCAGCATGTTGGGATGGGACCTCCACAAAGACAGGCCATCCCCAGACACCACGTGTGTTACCTCCTGCATGTATTCCCAACATGGGAATTAAATGCCAGAGGTTTGCCCAAACTGTGGGGAGCCAGATGGCTGGCGCTGCAATAGGTGTGCTGCTCAGGGCCCTGAACGAACCCTCGTCTCCCCTCCCAGGAGTCTGCCTGCTGTCCTCAGGGTCAGCTCTGGCTTATGGGGCAGCTGTATGAGCTCGAACCAGGCTGCTGGGGGAACAGCTGTGTGAAAAATCTCCGAGAGCAGCCTCATAGGCCGCTCCCCACTTTGGGAACTGCCTTTGAGCTGGGTCCCTTTGCCCGTGGCCCCCACCTGGGCTATGTTTCTGGGTACTCCACTGATGTCCAGCCAGCTCACCAGGCTTCCAGGCTTTACCCTAGCCCTGCTTTGCCACCATGGGCTTCTCTGGCAATCACTGGGCTCTTGGCTGACCCCCGTTCCTGTCACCGGGTCTGCTCTCCTGCCTGGTTTGGGCACTGTGGGACTGCGTCCTCCCTGGCGAGGACACGGTCCTGCCCGCCTGGCTGTCACCCCCGGCATCCCTCTCCCCCGAGGAGCAGCCGGTTCTGCTGTCCCTGACAGTGCCCGCTCTGCTCACAGATGGCAGGAGGGAGGAAGAGGAGGCTGTGCGCTCGCTCCCAGCTGGCAGGGCGGGAGGAGGGGAGGATGCAGCTTTTCCGCAGCTTTTCCGCAGCTTTGCCCCAGATTGTCGGTTACCCCAGTTCGGGCAGCTGCAAGGGAGACCGGGAAGAAATGTGCCTCCTCCCATCTGCCTGGGGGAAACCTCGCAGCCATCACAGCGGGCGTTTTCTGCAGATGGACGGTTTGCTGTGCCGTCCTTGCCAGCGCCAGCTTGGAAGCGGTCCTCTGCACAGATTTCTCGTGGGAAAGCCTCCCGCCTGCGGAATGAGGCAGGGTCCTGGGGGAAAAATGGGCACGGCGCTGATCCGAAATACCACGGAGCCCCGCGCCAGGCTGCACACCCACGGCGGCGCGCAGCCTGACACAGCGCTGCGTTTTGCTTGTTTGCGAGAGGTGACTTTGCAGACGCGTTTGACTCTTTTAATACAACTTTCTTTGTGCATAATAACAAATAGCATGAGGGCGAGGTAAACATTAACTTGGTTACAGTATTTATGACCATTATTTACGGCAGCTCTGCACAGCCACAAGGAGACAGCATGTGTGACAGATGCATAGTGCTTTCCGCTGTGCTTTGTCAACAGTAAACTTACTTTTGAATTATGTGTTTTTCCTGCAAGAGACCGAGCGATTCATATTTGTTTCAGCCCACGTTAACCTTCAGTGGCCTCTGCCCAGAATGCACACGGGAGGCTGCAGCTGGCAATCGCGTCCTTTTCCTGCAGCGAAGCTGTGGTTAATTAGTCCAAAGTTACCTCCCTGCCCTACTTTGGAAGTGACATTTACTCCTCGAGTCTCTTCGGCTGCTGCTCTTTAGCTCTAATTAATTTCCTCGCTGCTCACCACAGCCTGCGCTCCACGCGGCGGCTGACGGTTCCCATTGTTGCGGGAGCCTCCGCCACCCGCTGAGCCCTTCCCGCACGGCGGAGACGCGGCCATCCTCTCTCCTTCCAATAATAGATGCGCTATTAATTGGCCTGACTCCCTCTGCCCCTTCCAGAAGATGCTTCTTCGCCGCCTGCAAAGCTTGAGGCGATGGTAAATGTTAACGTACAGCGGATGAGGCCCTGGAGCTTCCCCCAGGATGCTGCTTAGACGTGGGCAGCCACTGCTGGCTAACAGAGTCAGGCAGCGGCCATCGGGCACGGGAGACTCGCTTACGCTTCCTGATCTGCCAGAGAAATGCCCCAAAATCGTCAGTCATGAGTGCTTCTAATTGCTGAGCATATCAGAGCAGAGCAGTCGTGACCACTTTGCTGCTACACATCTCAGGAGGGAGGAGAACTATGGGGCTGACAAGAAAAATCCCTTGTAGTACAGGGCAGACCCTGGAGAGGATCCCAGACCTTCAAAAGTCGAATCGAGTGATTCATCCAGTGGCGTGTGCTGCCTGCCTTTAAAGCTCTCTGCAGCGTTTGGTGCTGTTATCATGTCCTGAAGATAAAAAGCAGGGAAATCAAATTTCCAACGAAGGGAAATGAATGTTCCTCCTCTAAAAGAGCCTGAGCTCCCTGCATCAAAGCCATCAGTACTTATTTTACTGTCTGCGGATGTGCTCCCTGCCAGGCACGCTTGGCCCTCTATTCGGCTGTCTCGCAGGTGTGTTGGTTTACATTTTATAGATGGTTGGAGGTATTTAATAGGGAGGGAGAGGGACTCTCCCACAAATTTTGAGCAGCGGATGAACAAAAGCATCCGCTAAATCATCTGTGAAGCAGGAGGGAAGTGTGCAGCGAACGCTCGCACAAATCTATGGGGCTGTCACGCTCCACTCCGGTGAACACGTCATGTGTTTGCTTAAGTAACTGTTATGCCTTTGTTTCTGTGGGCTGCATCTTTAAATCTTGACTGCTTCTCCTAGAGACTCCTGGATTTCCAGCTGCCTTGTGCCGGCAGAGCGTGCAAAGCCGGGGAGGAGCGAGCCCCACGTAAGGAGGAAGCCTCTGGCTGGAGGAGCCTGGTTGTTTCTCTCCTGCTGACCACGGCTGATGGCTCTGCACACGCCTGAGCCTTAATTACCTCCCCGACATCAGAGCCCTACTTAGTGGGGAGTTGTGCAACCAGCTTAGATACCTCCTAAGGAGGGAAGGGAGCACGCGTGGGTCATCTCCTCCAGCACAACATCCCTGGGCAGGAGAAGCCCCGGTGGGGCCAAGCCAGGCACCTTGCCCACGGACAGCCACCAGTGTGCAGAGACCATCTCCTTCTGCAGGATTTGAGGGCAAATCCATGAAACAAATAAGTACTTAGAACAGGGTATGGAAAGGGTTTAGTCATGCAGATCTGAATATCACAAGTCTAAGCAGACAAATGCCCAAATGCTCTACTTGACAGTTGGGGTTCCCCATGTAGATAGGCAAAGGATTTGATGAGCTTGGCAATTTGGTTAATTAATAAAGTGACTGACGCAGAGCTGTACAAAGTGTGAAAATGCACAGATTTTCCACTTTGGGTAGCTGGCCCTCTGGCTGGGATGTCTAGCTGGGTGTCGGGACTGCTTGTGGGTGTGCTCATCTCCGTGTCACTCGGGAGGGCTCAGGGAAGGGCATCTGCAGGGAGGAGACCCCCCCCCCCCATCTCATGCAGGTTTCCTCCTGCCACAGGAGGTCACCACCACAGTGGTGACCCAGTCTGCCCCGAGTCTCAGCTCTGCCTGTATCGCCTCAGATAAAAGAAAGCTCTCAGATAAAAATGGATAATCGTTCAGGGAAGTTTTTGTTCTCTAAAAACTACACTTTCAGGTTGCTTGAAATCAGTCAGAAATACAGGTCACGTTTTTCAAACAACTGTGTCAACAAAAAAAAAAATCAAAACCCAAAACACCCCAACTAAAAAAAAAGACAAAAGAAGAGGAAAATGTAAAAGATTAAAACACGTTAAATATTTTGCTTAAGACCAAATGCTTTTCCTCTTGAAATTTTCCTATATCAATTCTTTAAGGATGTTTTAAGACCACAAGCTAAAAATTAAAAAAAAAAAATAAATTCTGGATATTTCAGGTTCAAATGGCCTGAAATTTGGGCATAGGGATGGAAGGATCATTTTCAATAGTCAGCAGACCCAAATGAGTCCACTTACAGCTGTGCTGCCCACCTAAACTCATGTCACCCTGTGCATTCTCCCCTGGAGCAGCATCCTGCAGCCCAGGCCTGGGTCCCTCTGCAGAGCCACTGTGCTGAGGTGGTGGCCGAGGCTCCAAGTCCTTTGCAGCCCCTTGTGTAGCTATGGCTTCTTGGAGGTACTATGACACATCAGGCACACACTGACATCAGCCTGCTTTGGCAACATTTAATTTAAATTTCTCCCAGTGGAAAATTCTGCAAAATGCACTTTTCTCCCAGCAGAGTTTCCTTGAGAGAGGACCCCGCTATCCTGCTGGAGATGCCCTGTCGCAGCATCTCAGCCTGGTGCCCCTGGGGAACATCAAGTTTGCTCCTCTCCTGTGCCCTCATCCTCCCCGACTCCACTGAGAACCCCTGGGAACTTCTGGGAGGGAGCAGCTGAGGTGGAGAAGGGCAGACCACTTTGGAGAAGGGGCTCTGCAGTCTTTGTGCCACATCTAGAAGAAACCTGTCCTGTGGTAGTGCTGACCTGTTTCCAAGGACAAAACCTTCTTGCTGTCATGTGCGCTGGAGGAGTTGTGGCTCCCCTGCTCTTTCCACCACCCGCTGCTTCCCCGTGTTTTGGGATGGTCTCTGGAGGTGTCAGGAGCAGCATCATATCCAGAGCTACTATCTGGATATCGAGGATGGACAGCAGGACCTCCCCTGTGAAAAACCCTCTCAAGCAAAGGGATGAAAGGAAAGATGGGAACTCCTTGCATTCACTCCCGTCCCCACTTTCCACCCACCAGCTCCATCCCCACTGCAAGCCAGCTCACCCCAGTGGTGCGAGACCTGTCCATCACAGGTAGCTGCATCGCCATGCCACGATGCAGGGCTGGAGCAGGGGGCCGGGCCACCCGGCAGCACCCAGCCAGAGCCCCCCGAGCCGTGGCAGGCGGGTGGGTTTCTCCCTCCGCACGCTCCCGCAGCGGGGAGCAGACGGGCAGGCTCCATTGTGCTGACTCCCGCACCGCCGAGGCAGCCTGCAGCCATTCTTTTTATTGCTGATGCTGCTTCCTATGGAAACAATTTAGTGCTAATAAGCTCCATTTATAATAGTAAGAAATGGTTCGGTGGAATAATTGTCACTAAATACCATTCATGGCTTTGTTGCTTTTCCTGCATGTTGCTAATTATTCTGCATCTGAAATAGCACCCAGAGAAACCACTGAATGCCAGTGAATAGGGTTCTCAGCACGCAAAGAGGCTGAGGCAGGGTATGATTAGAAATATCAAGGCCCTAATCCACCAGACAATGCCTTCCTTACTGTATGTCTTTCTACAAAATCACAGCCTTTGCAAGCGCTGGGGAAATGCAGCGTCCTCCACTGAACCTCAGGGCCCCGGACACAATTTATGAGCAAGCG
Source organism: Anarhynchus alexandrinus (assembly GCA_008711295.1). Lineage (NCBI taxonomy): Eukaryota > Metazoa > Chordata > Aves > Charadriiformes > Charadriidae > Anarhynchus > Anarhynchus alexandrinus. The sequence continues at coordinate 642,860 of VUYV01000386.1, read as the reverse complement.
CCTGTCAAAGGGGCAGTGTTGCACAATGGAAGATGATTATGTGGACAAACTGACCCTCCAACAAATGCGGGGACCCTCCAACAAGAGCAGGGGGAGCGGGAATGAGGAGGGAGGGTTTTTCCGCATTGAGGGTCTCACAGGAAGGGACACCATGGCTGAGATCCCTTCATCCTGCAGAGGTTCACCGTGAAGAGTCCCAGGCAGGACCAGGTGCACAGTCCTCGGTGCTGTGTGGTTGCTCTGAACTGAAGTCCTTCCCCAAAAGCCACGTGGCAGCACAACAGCGTGCTCTGCAAGCTGCACAGACAGGCGCTGACTCCCCGAGTCAGAGACAGCGGGATGGTGTCAGCTCCCTGTCGCTTCGGAAGCACGGGGTGAGGATCCAGGCGTGCTCTCCTAACCCTCCCTCCCGGAGAAAGGCAGCCTTAGCTGCTGGGAAATCAGATCCATTACTGCTCCATTAGCAGTAACTTGACCTTAGAGACTTTACTCACAGCATCAGGTCTGCAGCTGGACTCTTGATCACATTCTAGCTGGGGAGCTGAAGTTCCCCCGCAGTGGGCGAGGTTGCCATCAAACAGAAAGCTGCACAATTTGCTCTGCTTAACTTTATAATGCAATGCCATCCTGTAGCACAAAATGCTGATTTGGCTTGACTGACCTACCAATGAGCTAATCAAAGCAAAGACGGGTAGTTACAGTGCAAGGTGAGGCTACTAGCTCGAATCTGTGCCAGCGAGAAGTATACCAACCAGTCGTGTTATTCCTGAGGCTCCTGCCAGTGGTGGGACCAGATAGCTGTGCTAAAAAAATAAATAAATAAAATAGGGGAACACCGCTGTGTCTTACATCCGGACTCTGTAGCTCTGCTGGTCCTAAAATCCCACGGTAAACGTGTGATTGCCTTATGATTGATACAGCATCGTGCCCTGTATCTCCGGCTGACTGGCACTGTTACAAGCATGCCATTCATTTTTTGGCTTTTAATTTCCTTTCCGTGTAGCAGACTGAAATGTCTTTTTATTGTTCCACCTCAGAACTAATGGCAAAGGGTCAGTCGCTCTCCCCGTGTGTAACAACTTAGCTACAAATGAGAAGTTTGCACTGAAGGAAACCAAACTGTTGTAACACACCTTTATTTACACACCAGCCACGCCGAGTTCCAGCTAAATATTGTCAATGCACTCTATTGAACTGTTTTCCTTAATTACTCTAGCTGCTTTGGAAAGCTCTAACAAGCCCGCGTGAAGAATGCGGGGCTTTGCCTAGTTGAAGCATCGTGAGCTAAGGAGATTGGCAACCACTTGTAACGAGCTTCAGAAAGCCCCAGCACCATCACCCAAAATTAAAAACAGCCCAGAGCATCTTGCAGGACCCAAGCACCCTGAGTTCCTCTGTTTCGGCAGGTCCAGTCTGTGACAGCAGAGCAATGCTGGAAAGCCTCCTGGGGGACGATGCTGCTGTGTCCAGCAGAGATAGTCCTGAAGTTCCCAGTCCGGCTGCCGCCCTGCGTGGCAGAGCCTGTCTGCAGGGCTGAGCGTGCACGGCGTCCAGGTGGGAAGAGGTCCGGAGAAACACCCGTGGAGCCTGCTCACACCCCATACGGGCAACGCGAGGTCCCTGTTGTCACTGCCCAGCCACTGACCATGAGCAGGCGCAGCTCATCCCACTGCCCGCAAATCGAGGACCCAAGATCTGAACTGTGAGCAAGTCCCTGAGCTCCAGGTCCTTACAGCTCCTGTACTTTCAATATATTTATTTTTTTTTTAATTTAGCAGCTGGACACCAGCGGAGGTGCTGTGGTCTCTGAGAGTGCTTTGGTTTTTCACTGGGGACTTGCTTCAAAATAAGATTAGACAAAAGAGATTCATCTGACTGTTACCACAGAGCAGATGCACACCTAACCAGGGGCCAGGAGGAGTGAAAACAAAGATCACTGTGAATTTCCCTATGCTGGCACTTTTAACAGGAGAAGTGTTTGTTCAGAGGCAATTATAAATTGCAAGTAAGCTGTGTGAAGTTGCTGTAAACTTTTAAATTATAACCTTTAAAAAGGAGATGAAATGACTTCCTTTTGAATTAAGACTGGTGTTCCACTTTGCTTAATGCATTTATCAATAGGCCACAATCAGGAGCTGTGTCACGTGTTTTACATAAAGGTATCACTTCATTTTCTCCCCAGGTGAGGTTTTTTGCAAACGCATCGGTTTTTAATCTTCATTTTGCTGCATGGGGATACCGGGCACTGAGTAACAGCGTGGATGCCGGACGGCGCGGGACAAAGGGCAGGCACCGCAGCACTCTTCATTTGTCTGACAGCATGCAGAAAATAAGAGATTTTTAAAGTGATCTTTATCAGCTGGGTTTCACTTCAGAGCAACTGCGGTAGCTCAATTCTTCTCATCGCATCTGCGGCCACATAATTACGGAAATTTTCCCAGGAAAACAGACGCTGGTGCTTTAAAAACAGCGACCTGATGGGGACCCGTCATCTCTCTGAAGTCAGGGTAAGAGCAGTGTGAGCTCGGCAGTGGTGTTTTGCAGGAGTTTGAAGAAACATCATCTTTACAGGCTGCCCGCACGGACGTTTTCCCATTCTCCCTGGCTGTGGTCTGCACTCCAGGCTTGAACAAATCCAACATCTCTAAATGACTGACAAAACGGGCAGCGCTGTGATCGTGGTACGCTGAATCCTAAGTGGTTTCGAGAGCTGGTTACTGTTTATCCTTTCAGTAGTGCCCGATTGAAAAAGCAGCCGAGTAAGCGGTAGAAAACACTGTGCTGTAAGAACAGGGCACGTCCAGCTCCCGCTGGCACTTGGGCATGGATGGCAGAAGCCCTGATTTGGGTGTAGAATGTCTCAGACACTGAAAGGGGCAGGAGGGGGGGGAAGCCCAGATGGTGTCAGGGCCCTGAATGCACACACCGTGTTTAGGACCTCAGCTGGCTGAAAAGCTTGGACCCCCTTTGAGAAAGAACTAGACCAGATTGGCTCCAAAACCTCAGCCGGGTCTTTCTCTCCCTCTTGTGGGAGTTGCTCTTAAGCTGAGGCTCTCATGACCCCAGCTTGGTTGGTCTCAGTTTGACCTCGGACATTCCTTGTCACTGAGGACTTACCTGGTGAGCACTGGAATTTGGCTGATCCTGGATACTCTTTCCAAACCAGACCCTGACCCCAACTTGCTGACTCAACTTCCCGACTTGTCCCTTAGACTTTGCTCATCCCTGTGGTCTTTTCTGTTGATCTGGACTCTTGGCTGAACCTGGCTACCGTCACTGGACCTGCTTTGGTCACTTTTTACTCAGTACGGTGGCAAAGACCCACGTGTTGGTGAAACCACTGCTCCTGGCAGCTTTATTTGTCTCCTGCCTCTCCTTCCCCTGTGGAGCAGCTTGATTTGCTGCTTTCTGGTGAACGCGGTCTTTAAACCCCAGTCAACACACAGGTTGAGCTTTGGATTTACCATAAAATTCATCAAGAGACCCTGGCCTGTCAAAACACCACCACCTGGGCTGGTCTGTGGGGCAGTACTCACACTGAGCACTGGTGGAAAGAAAAAAGGGGAGACAGAAATCGGTACAGAGCTGATATTTGCCCACCCACAGCAGGAAGCCCGCCCTATTTCAAAGCTCTTTTCTGCAGTGTTACACACAGAATAAACCCTCCATGTAGGCCATCTGCACGAAAGTCAACTCCACCAGTGAAGTCACTGTGTGACCAGTGCAAACACTTCTGCGGAAGGTCTGGCACCAGCCTGGGGTCTGTGCCACACACCTGGGGGGACCTCCAGCGCCCCACACTCAGGCTGAGGGAGCTCATGGGGTGCTCTCAACCCACAGCCCACGTCCTGCAAGCCAGGGAGAACAAGGCAGCTCAAACATAGCCCAGTCTGTCCCTCATGGGCTGCTTACTTCTGGGGCTGCACAACTACGATGGACCTCGAGCACTGGAAATTTGAGTCTATGCCTTCTACATCCCACCCCTGGTCAGAGGGGTGATCCCATCAGTCCCTCAGGCACAGGTGACTCGAGCAGGGCTTAAGGTTTAAGGCTCACCTCTGCTGCCAAAATCATTTGCCATTCGAGTCGCAGGCTCTTATCAGTTTCAGGAGCTGAGGAATCAGGTCCTGGCCCAGCGTCAGCGTGTGCTTCTTGGTGAGGAAACAGATCGCTTCGAAGTTGTAGCCATGTATCACTATGGTAACCTTATAATTGACATTTCTGGGGTATTATAGAGTCTGAAAGTCATAAACTTAATGAAAGTATGTTTTTATTGCACTTCAGCTTCATCTCTGATTAAATCAAATTTGCATAATGGAAAGTTATTACATTTCCATGTTTCTAATTTCCCCTTTTTTTTTTTCCCCCTCCTTTTTACTTCTTTTGCCAAGTGTGTCTAAGGTTTTGTTTGTAGTGAAAGCTGTTGAAGGTCGCTTAAGCCACGGCTTTGCTGAAAAATGTTTTTAATAATTTGTGTCAGAGGAGCCCAGGAAGTGAACCCCCGAGAACCGGCTACATCGCGGTTCTTTGAAATGTCTCTCTTTCTTCCCAGTAATGAGAGGACTGCAGCGCCTGTACATTATTAAGTGGTTGTTGCAAGAGAGAGGTGCTGGAAGCACTGTGAAAGGTAATTTATCAAGGAGAGACGAAGCGTACTGCTCTTCCCCAGCCTTGCCCTCGTGCCACCTTTGCAAAGCATTTTAAGCAGTGTGTATGTTTTTATTTTCAATAAACAAAAGCTCGCATCTCTGCCAGCAAGTAAATGATAACGTGTTCCTTGCAGGATTGAGTGACGACCGTTCCTAAACGCAGGTTAAGCAGAACGGCCCTGGGAGAAGATTTGTTTTCCTTGTCTTCTCCAGGACGGTGGAACAAACTGTTCTCCAGGAAAAAAAGACACTGCGCAGGTCCCCGGTGTCAGAGGGCCAGACTCATGGAGGGTCTCACTTTTGTTTTGTTTCACAGTGGGTCCAATGCATTATTAAAAGATGCAAGGTTGACCTGTGAGAGTTTGAGGGCACCATTTCAAATCTGGGTTCTCCAACTGAAGTTGCATGGTTTCTGTGGGTGAACGCAGAGCGCCTCAGCTCCGTCTTGGGCTGTGGCTCCAGGGGCTGTTGCGTGTCTGTGGCTGATGCAATGCGGTGGGATGGGGAGCAGGTGGTGTTCTTGTGGAGCCAGGTCTCCTTCACCACGCAGCCCCTGCTTCTCAAGGTGCTCACCTCCCAAACCATGTCTCACACGCTGCTGAACACAGCCCTCTCTGAGAAGGAAGGAGCACTTCCAAACAACTGAGCAGCACCGCTCCTCAGGAAAGGACTGGCGGTGAAGAAGAGCTCTCAGCTCCAGGAAGGACATTACTGGATCTGGTCTGGTCTGGTAATGATCCAGAACTGCGCAGTGCACCAACCAACAGAGCTCTGGCCTGGGACTTGGGGACCAGACATCCTGCTCCCAGCCAGCACACTGCCATCACTGGGATGACCCAGCACATCTTCTGTTATTCACACAGTGATGCGGTGAATTCTGCACTCTGTTCTCTACCACTCTTCAAAAGGACACAACGAAGTGGGAGAATGGCATTTTGACCTTTCAGGATTTTGAGCTCAAGTCATGCTCGTCCTTCCCAACCTCCATCATACTGTTACAAGGGCAGGAAGAAGCACCAGGAACAGGTGAGTTTGAAGGGTGAAGTAAATGTACCAATTGGCCAACCATCACCTGATCTTTAATTCTTGCTGGTGCCTTACAGGAAAGCCCTGTCCCAGGGCTGATCTGAAGGGTTGTGAGCTGGTTTCTTGAAGCTTAGGCTACATCATGCAGGGCTCCACCTCACTGCCACCTTCTTGTCCTTCTGGAGCAATGTGGCTTTGCTGCCTGGACCTGCCGTGCAGCACAGAGCATAGTTAGTCAGTGCATTCACCGCAACATGTCCCCACTCCTGCTGTGGCACAACTTCTCACAAGTCTTCCTGTGGAAACCTTCACCTCTAGAGAACTTAACTGAGCCATTTGCTCTAGGGTTAAATGAGATTAGCAGGTCAAATGCCTGGAAGGTAGCAAGAAACACGTGTCTGGAGAAGTCCAAGTCAATGAATTGCCGCTTGGTCGTCAGTGATGGTCCAGCCTGAGCAGCTAAGCTGAACTCTTGTGCTTTGACACGTGGCCTGGCAAATGCTGTCATTTCTGCCACAGTCAAATGCCTCCTGAGAGGTCTTTATTTGCTGTCACCAGAGGTGAGGCCATTTTCATGGCCTCTTGGAGAGAACTGCTCTCCCTGAAGAGGAAAGCTGTAGGAGGTCCCCTGGGTCTCCCAGAATTTGTCATTCTGCTGCTGTTTCATTAACCCAGGGCACATTGGTTTCCATGCATATGCAAATGAACTTGGGCTTTGCGCTGGCATCTGGGACCCTGATGTCTTTCAGGCTGAAACAAGCCAAGCATTCATCATACCTGCCTCAACTTGTCTGTCTGCGCAGGCGTCGTCCCAAGCCCATGTGGCTGTTAGAGGGTGTCTGGTCCTGTACGTGCTGGCTTGGTGATGTTTGGTCCCTTTCCTGAGGACAGCGTAGCAGGTTTGCAACCTGTTCCTGTGGATCCTGTCTCTGCATGAGAACAAGGAAAAGGCAAGAACCACACTGCCAACCACCTTCTGCCAGTTCTTGGAGGGAAATGACACTCTCTCCTTGTGGGGACAGAGAGGTGTCACTGTGGCCACCGCCTGCAGGTAGGGCTGCCTCTCCCAGCGCTGCCCAGCCATGCTGCCAGACCTGCCTGCAAACTGGCAGAGGGTGAGGGGTCACTGGCTACCTTAGAATCATAGAATCATTTTGGTTGGAAGAGACCTTTAAGACCATCAAATCCAACCGTTAACCCAGCACTGCCAAGTTACCACTAAACCATGTCCCTCAGCACCATGTCTATACATCTTTTAAATACCTCCAGGGATGGTGACCCAACCACTTCCCTGGGAAGCCTGTTCCAATGTTTGATAACACTTTCAGTGAATAAATTTTTCCTAATATCCATCCTAAACCTCCCCTGGAACAACTTGGGGCAGTTTCTTCTTGTCCTATCACCAGTTCCTCGGGAGAAGAAACAGACTCCCCCCTTGCTACCCCCTCCTTTCAGGGAGCTGTAGAGAGCAAGAAGGTGTCCCGTCAGCCTCCTTTTCTCCGGGCTGAACAGCCCCAGGTCCCTCAGCCGCTCCTCATCAGACGTGTGCTCCAGACCCCTCACCAGCTCCATTGCCCTTCTCTGGACACGATCCAGCACCTCAATGTCTTTCTTATCATGAGGGGCCCAAAACTGAGCACAGCACTCGAGGTGGGGCCTCACCAGTGCCAAGTACAGGGGGACGATCACTGCCCCAGTCCTGCTGGCCACACTATTGCTGACACGGGCCAGGATGCTGTNCGATCTACTGCTGGCTCATATTCAGCCAGTGGTCAACCAGGACCCCCAGGTCCTTCTCTGTTGGGCAGCTTTCCAGCCACTCTGCCCCAAGCTTGTAGTGCTGCGTGGGGCTTTCTTCTCTGCTTTTGGGCCAACAGCTGCAAACTGTGTTCACTGCCCAAATTTCCTACCTACACACTCTCCCCTTCTCCTTATGCTGCTTTTCCCCCCTGATTTGTCCTCCCTGAAACTTGTTTTTGCTAGGACCAGCCTTTATGATTTCTGCCATTCTCCTGCAAAAAACCTCTCTACAGGTGGTATTTGCTCATCAGAGAGTTGTGGGATGAGCTGCTCGGGGCAAGGTCTCAGCCCTTGCACATGTTAGTTTTTCAGTCCCCCACCCCAGTGGAAACTGCAGACATTTAGGGTTTGACAGTTTAGCTGGAATCCAGCCATGTATTGTTATATTGCTCAGATGTATTTTTGTATTGCTCGGTGAAAAGAAAGCTTCTTTGAGTTTTCTTTATATTTTTTCCCTTAGAAAACAGACAGTATCTGTTAAAAAAATGCAGCTGAAAATCCAGTTTTTCTTTTCTTGATGGAATAATTTTGACAGCCCTCATCATGAAGCGATAAAAGCAGCTCTCCAGGGATTATGGGTAGTGGGGCTAGCACCACTAATGAAAATAAACAGGCATTTTCAGCAACCCTTAGCTAAAGACCTGTCCTGGAGGGAGGGAGAAAGAAAGCCTCACCATAGAAATGGGGAGGTAAAAGACTGCTTAATCATTTGGCAGGCCAGCCCTGAGGAACAGTGACAGGACGTAGAGTATGAAAGCCTGTCAGTCTGGCACAGGGACAAAGAAATGTTGTGTGCAGCAAGGACCTGGTTTGAGACAGATCTCGCCCCTCTGGTCTGAGCCAGAGACCTCTGCTAGGACCAGGAACATTTTTCCAAAGAATGAGAGAATCTGCGGTGTGGGATGTGGTGTAGCACATGGCACTGCTGCATCTCCTCCTGCCGTGGTGGCAGCCATCCTCTGCAGAAAGCCAGATCTCCCCAGGACCCTTGAGGAAGGGTCATGCAGTTCTACCCCAGGCTTCTGGGTATGAAATCCAGGGGATGTGTGAGCAGTTCCCTACCACACGTCCAAGAAGATGTCTTATGTGGTTCCTGTGCATTTAACGGACACATGAGGCGTCAATTACTGGCCATTTTACCCAAAGACAGCTCCACACCCAGCCCCGTTCACCACATGGTTTGCACAGGCGTTAGGGGGTTTGCACCTCCCCAGAGCTGTGCGTGCACAACTGCTTTTTCCCTATTCTCCCTTCAGAGGTGGCTCCACAAAGCTTTGGTGTGTGCATCTGTCTGGACACATCCCAGGCCTGTCCCCTACAGCCCCACGGCAGTTCCACACCATCCCTCCACGTGCAGCCCTGTGCTCCCCAGCTCTGTGAAGCGCCAAACCTGGGGCCTATACCCAGGGTGCTCTAAAACACAGGTCAGCACAGGGCTGCTGGGTCCACTTGGTTTCCCATCTTCCTCCTACGACATACATCCTGTTGGCTCAGTGTGGTCCCAGGGCTGAGGTCCTCTCCCAGGTTGTGATTGTGAAACCATGGTCTCCTCCTGACTCTTGCAGTCAATGTGTTCTGCAGCTGCCCCCTAATCTCCCTTTTCCTCATTCCCCAGAGTAGGGCAAAGGAGACGGTGTCTGGACCTCCACTGCCTCCCACTGCGCTCGTTCACTTGCTTGTCTGTTTTGGCTAAAAATAAAGCATCTGGTCTCCTTCCCATCAGGGCTATACCAGCATGCTTTACTCTTTCCTCTCTTTGGCACCTCCCCACCTGAGGAACAGTGATACAATTGCAGTGAAGATAGTCTTCAGCCCTCTTCATGCGTCTGGTAAGAGTTGACTTCATCAGTCACGGTCAGGCTTGCAAGGCAGACAGTGGCTGGACCTCAGCAACCTGTGCAGTGTTCCTGCAGAGAGAGGCCTTAAGCACTCTGGAAAATCACAACCCCTCCCATTTTTGTGTGTACTGGAGATGATTTCACCTCTTTCCTGGGCAGATTTCTGTACATACACCTCACTCCCATCTAGGGAGAAGATTAAAAGGTAAAAAGGTCTTGTACAGTCCTTTGATGGATGAAGTGGGATGGAGAGGTACTGCAACACACTCTTTCCCAAATGCCGCCCAGCCAGCCCCTTGAAAGGTGGGCAGCAGAAGAGATGTCACTGATGGCCACATGTGCGCTTTGCATTGCATCCACGAGTATGCATGGCAGGAATGTTATGCTGCATGAATGCAGTGAGAAAGAACAGAAAGGGAATATTGTGGGCACTGCCAGAGATGTGCCTGTTTGCCCTCAGGCGGAGAGGGTCCGGCTACAAAGCACCAACTCCTTGGAGAACACCCAAGGCAATGCTCTTCTCTCACAGGAAAAAGGAAAGAAAAATGTTTCAGCTTTCCGTGAAATTTCCAACCCCTGCTCCAAAGCACAGAAGGGCTGGAATTATTCAAAGAATAAGTTTCCAGTGTTTCTTGTCTTAACAAAATGAGGCCTTTTCTCTTCAGCTCAGAGTCAGAAATAGCTAAGTTGTGTGGATGAAACACAGCAGAATGGTCCAGCCTGTGCCAGAACCCGGACATGGAAAACTTTGACCCCAGGGGCTGAAGTCTGGCAGAGGAGCAAGAAGCTGAATGCAGGGTTGTGTAACGGGAAGCAGTGGCAACCCTTTAATTTTCAGTATTACTGATCTCTCCTGTAATATTGACATGCCTCCAGCTCAATGCATGCTGGAGTGCTTTGCTGGGTGGGGGCTAGCCCTAAGTGATGCTTTTGCCATGGACGGAGGGCAAATTTGAGCTCCGTATGAGATTTGCCAGATTCTGAACCTTGGATCCACTGAACAGCTTTGCCGTCAGTATCATGCCATTGCCTTGTGATGATCCCATGGGGAGAAATCCCCTTTCTCAGGGAGCCAGGCCAGATCCCAGTGGTGGAGGGCAGAAAGCCACAAGGGAACCAGCTTGAGCTCATAGATGAACAGGGCTGACCGGTGGCACTCGGGGCTGGATGCAGGTCCATGTTTTAGCAAAAGGAAGGCTCACAAGTGGTTCACCCCAGGCACTGACTTGGAGGGCTTTCCTTGGCCAGCCCATGGCCTCCTGCTGGATTTGTCCCCCACGTGGACCTCCACAGTTGATGGTGCCAGGCCACCAGCTCAGGGTTGTTTCACCTCCTGTGTGAAGGAGGGTGGCACTGGTCCTGCCCTGGGCAGATGACTCTGTTTTGTAACAGAAGACCTCACCTGTCCAAGCCACCAATTTTGAAGGGGAAGGGGCTGGACGCTCATGCTCCTGTTTGTGCAAGGACATTGCAGGGTGAAAGTCCTCCTGAACAGTCCCTGCAAATGCAGAGATCTTGTTGAAATCCCATGCCAAATGCAACAGAGAAGGTACAGTGTGAAGAGGATGAGGAAATTGCAATGAGGGGAAGAACAAAGCAGTGACCTGGGCTGAGGGATAAACTCAGTGGAAATATTTTGGACCCATCCAGAGACTGTGTCCAAGCTTCACCCATGAGAGAGGCTGGGGTGCCACCTCCTGTGCTTGTGTGCCTTGGACAGTATTGTACTGCACTTCTCCAGAATATGGCAGGGCCTTACTAAGGGCTTGGTGGGAACAGCAGATGAACTGTCCCTGCTGGTATCCCCCCTCCTGACCATTAACAGCCTCATTTCTCCCTCAGCAAGGCAGCGTGTCCTGTCATGTCCAGTGGAGCGCAGAGGCACGGTCTCTCCTGGGGACAGTGTGCCTGATCCCACCCTCGCCCCAGCTTAACGAGGAGCCAGGGCCCGTGAAGCAGCAGTAAATGCTGTGCCGTGGGGGCCGTGTCGGCAGGGCAGGCTGCCGTTTGCTCACAGCAGAGCGTGACAGCAATTGCTTCAGTCGTAAAAATGAAAATCAATAAAACCGGAGCACTAAGAAACTGAGGCTCATGCCTGGCAGAGCGGGGCAAATCAGGCACTGGATTAACATCCCACAGGGGAGAGGGCAGCGTTACTGGGCAGGTTTTAATGGTCCCCGTGGAGCCCAGAAGACTGGAGCTGGGTTTATCATTCCCTTGGCAAGCACTGGCGTCCCTCGCCTAGGGAGGTAAGACCAGCTACAGCACCATTACCAGCAAGGACACAGCATCCCCAGGGAGTCAACCTACACCATGCACCCGGGGCACTGCCGTGGGTGTACCACACTCGGCATCATGAGCCCGAAGCCTCTGTCCGTCGGCAGGGAGTGCCGGTCTCCCCGAAAGGATCTGGGCAGACCCCGGTGCCCCAGAGCAGTCAGCCTGCAGCATCACATCTCCATCCCAGGCTTTGCTCCATCACGGTGCCGGGAGGCGGGAGGAGGGCTGGCCACGCTGCCAAGACTCCTGCACGGATCATTTGTCAGCCAGTCCCGCCGAGGGGCTGGGCCCTGCTCACTAATAGAGAAGAAATGCTGAATCTGAAATGAAAAGTGGAGGGGAAATGATATTTCTTCATCCATTGTGCGTTGCTAATAGGTGGAGAGATCTCCCATTTACAACGGAGAATCCAAACAGTAATTGCCTTGCCTGACCCAGCCCATTTCTAATAGTCCTGGGCAGCTGATTGCTATTTCTTACAGGCTTTTCTAACAGTAATAACAAAAGAGCTAAAAACTGTCTGGCACAAAGCACTTGCCACTCCCATAAGTGCCAGTCCTGGGTGGAGGATGGAGAGGAGGGTCATGAGTCTTTGTTGAACTCTGTGTTGCCGTCCAGTTTCACCCAGGACACTCTGACCACTGAGGACACGGCAGCTGCACCTGACCTGGAGCAAGTGAGTGCCTGGGAGCAGGGGACAGGAACGTGACACTGCTGACACAGCACCTTGCAAATGCCCACAGCCTCTGGAGCAGCACTTGGTGAACTTCAAGCTCCAGAGATTTATCAGGAGCGTGACATGAAAACATAAGACCAGTGAGAGGATTCAAATACTGAAATAGGGTAGGGTCGTGTGTCTGAGATGCTGTGGAGCATCACCTGCTGCTGGGCCAGGGGAGTATGGGCACCCCACAGGTGCCATTTCTGTGTAGGGATCCTTGGACACCCCTTGTATCTCAGACAGTGCCAGACACCTGCTTGGGTGACTGAATCCAACCCCGGGTGTCAGCATTTTGGTTTCTTCCTGCTGTTACTGAGTGGTGTTACAAGCTCACCATCTCCCACAGAGCCTCTCACTAGTGTGTGTCATGGGAAGAAGAGACCAGTGCAGAACTGCCAAACATTAAGGCACCCCATGGTGCTTCCCAGAGGAGAAAACCTGTTCCTGGAACCCATGCAAGGCTAAGCATTGCTGGGTCTATGGTGCTATACCACTTCTTGTGCCAGTGACCTGGAAATCACCTCTTAAACCAGACAGATTCTCTTCTCCAGCCTGGAGAAGAGAAGGCTCCGAGGAGATCTTATTGTGGCCTTCCAGTCGCTAAAGGGGGCCTACAGGAGAGCTGGGGAGGGACTTTTTACTGGGGCATGTAGTGATAGGATGAGAGGGAATGGCTTCAAACTGGAAGAGGGCAGGTTTAGATTGAACATTAGGAAGAAGTTTTTCACTTTGAGGGTGGTGAGGCACTGGCACAGGTTGCCCAGAGAGGTTGTTGAGGCCCCATCCCTGGAGGTGTTCAAGGCCAGGCTGGACGTGGCCTTGGGCAACCTGGTCTAGTGGGAGGTGTCCCTGCCTATGGCAGGGGGGTTGGAACTCGATGATCTTCAAGGTCCTTTCCAACCTAAACCATTCTATGATTCTATGATAAAAGATGAAGAAAAAGCATATCTATTGTGCTCCCAGTCCTACGACAGAAGTGATGCAATTCAGGCACTGATTTACAGAGATATAAGAGAGTTGTACTTATATTTTCTCATATCACTGATCAGTTCCCAGAAGTTTCTTTCTGCTCCATCCATCTAGCTGTCAGGATGCTTACACAGCCCAGTGCCTGGGATCCAGTGCTCCCACTAAACTTTCATCTCTGGTGCTGCTTTCATTGATGAGGAAGGTGATTTGGACACGCATATCTCTGTGTATCTCATCTCTTCCTGGAGCTCTGCTCTGATTCATGTCCTGTGGCTGTGGAGGAGCCAGGCATCCAGTCTTTTTGTTCTTCCTAAGGAGCAGTTGAATTCCCCCAGCTATCTTTAGATATGCTGATGCTCACGGGGATGCAGGAGAGAGTTATCTCCTGTCTAGACAGTAAACAGAAGCTGGTAGAAAGACTCCTGATGCTTAACTACAAACACATCAGTGGCTCATGGAGGGGAAACATTTTGTCTCAGATAGGTAGAGGTGTGTATAGGAACAGTGCTTAACAAACATGGGTGAGTGATGGGCTGTAACACAAAGACATCCCACCAGTCTGAGGGTGGTGGCGTGTTTGGATGACTCACAGTTGTCTCAGAGTACCAGGGAAGGGCCATGACCCAGAATTGGACTTTTAGGAGCCATCAACTCTTCACATCTGAAGGAACAAAAGCCGGTGGGTTGTTCCCCATGACTGGATCTTCTTTGCTGTGAAATAGCTTAGCTGTGCTCACACCATCACTTGGCATGTCTCAAGGAGGGGGTCATGGTGTTTGGGTGAGGAGCAGTGACATCTTGGCCCACTCTGGCTGTGCTTGGCACAGATCTGTGACAATCCCTGACCTTGTGGAGTAAATCCACACATCTGTTTGGTACATCTGTGGTAGGATAAGGGTGGTGCTACCTCTCCCTCCAGGCCCAGCACTCAGAACCTTGAGAACTGGTCCTGTAACCCCATCCTCTAAAATACCCATATGTCTCCTCTGCTGTGAGGATGACAACTCCTTGGGACAAGCTCTTCATTACGTAGGAGCCCCGTGGATCAATGAGCCTTGCTGCGGGACAGCCATATGGCCTGATGCGATGAGCCTCTACCTCTGAGCTCTTTGGGACGCAAATACAGGCAGGAAGCTGTGCTGAAAGAAAGTGAAGGCTGTGAAGTTGGGTCTGTGGAAAGGAAGGTGTCCTTTGCTCCAGGCAGTTTCCTTCACATGTTCCTCATGATGAGCAGTGGTCAGAAAACGTCTGTCACATTAGTGACTGACCAGAATTGAGGCAATGCATGAAATTGGTCTAGAATGAAATGAAATTGGTCTGCATGAAATTTTGCTGGAAACGCATTTGGTGATGTGGAAATGCTCTTCCTGGCTGTTTGGGGAGGGATTCAGTCACCCACATGTGGTGATGCCCACGGCTGTATGAGACATCCGCACAGGGCAAGCAAATGTGACACAGCATCAGTAGGAAGACCAATGACCTTCTCAAATGATGACTGGAGGATCTCTGCTATCGTTGAATACCCATAGGGCCTAAAATGACAGTAGTCATCCCTGTTTGGTTAAAATACGACAGAAGCTTTAGAAAAGCAGCACTGAAACCAAAGAAGCAAAAAATGAAAAATCCAAGAGGGCTATAATTTAAAAAAGTAGGGAATTTTCTTCATGGATTACTCTTAATAGACACTTTTTAATTCCAATGTGACATAAAAGAAGCTTCTTATATCCTTCCAGAAAAAAGATCTCTGTCCTTCTCTGCCCTCCAGCATTGACAAGTCTCATCCACCATCATGATCGGTGCTGGTAAAGCCAGGAAAAATGGATGAATCTCTGGATGGACACTTTGATGAAACCTGGGCAACCACAGCTGGCCATCCCAGCCTGGGAGAGGTTAAATTCTGTGCAGCTGATGGAATTCACATTAAAACCTTTGCATTACCAAAGAAGCTCTTTCAAATCTACATTTCTTCGGTTTATTTTTAAATGATCCTTTAAGAGTTAAACAAAACAGTGACTAGTGCCTTTTAAATAAAAGTGACCTTTATCATGATTCTTTCTCCTAGGTAAGTGCTAGTGTATTTTAATGTCATTTTGTTGTCTTTAAGGATTGGGAAGTGAGTATTTGAAGCGTAGGGTTTTAAAAAGGTCTAGCAAGCAGAAATCCAATATTGACCAGAGGCTGGATTACCAGCAGGGCTGGGATTCCTTTGCATGCCCTCAAAGACTGTGCAGCCTTCCCTTCCCTGATGTAAAGGAGTGGATGGTAGAGGTGCTTGGATGTGGAGAGGTTACATTGTCAGTGAGACAACCCATGAGAGGCAAGCAACAATCTTTTTTGAAGAAGGTTCAATAGGAATTCACTATCCCCAGCTACTAGGTGCTGTGCTGTCTCTAGAAACTCCAGAGTCCTCTGGTCCTTTCTGAATGATGTCACCCCACCCCACCAGATAGAACTAGGGACTGCTGTCCTCTCTGTTACCCAGTGTGAGTTCACACAGGACAATTCTGCAGGCTTCTGCTTGTTGTAAAAGTGACTGATCCTTACCAACGTCCTCCTGGGTCCCACACTGAGGCTGCTGAGACCTTCTCAGCACCAGCTCTCTGTCAAGAACTGACACCTAGACCTTGGTCTTTCAAGCCATGTATGTCCTCTTCTGAGGGGTGGAGGAGTGGTTTCCTCTCCAAATGAGTGGTTTCAATTGGTTGCAATGCTCAGCTTTTGCAGGACTGCACACTCATGTAGAGTCTTTTAGTTTTGTAGGGCTGTGGGATTTCACCTCCACAGCTTCTTAATGTTCAGACACGCACAGGACATGTTACAGTCCTCCTCGGTCAATAACCTCATGCAGAAATCACACATGGATTGTGTTTGATTTCAGCCTGTACAGGTTGTACAGGTCTATACACGCAGCCTGTGACTAGCTGGTCACTTCTGCTGTGTCCTGTACTGTGACCATCCCAGGTATGACTTGGGCTTTCCTGAGAAAGATGGAGGTGTTTGGTGGGTGACTGCCTGTCCCTGCAGCTGCCTTGTTCCTAAGAATGGCATCATGCCAGTAGCACACGGGAGAGGTTCAGATTCAGGACTGGCTGTTCTGGAGACCAGCTGGGTTTGCTCCCATGGTTCAGAGACGCTTCTGGCTCAGGATTTAAGAGCCTTAACCCTTGGCCTTTTGGTCACATGGCTCAGTGAGTGTGTCCCTGAGCAGCAGACTGCAGGCACGGCCTTGAGAAGGACATTTTAACGCATTGGCTCAGTGTCCTTATACACCAAAGGGTCTTTTTGCTCCATTTGCAGTACCTTAAGAGCGAGGTTTTGAAAGTACTTTCCTACAACACACAATGCAAATCTTCCTCCACCTGCTGCTGGGTCTACGTGTCTCCATGGTCATCTTCCACAGCTGATTGCCCTCTCGTGGAGCAAAATCACAGCATCAGCCATAGGCAGTAGAACTGTGCGAGAAGGCACGTTATACAGCTGTTCATTGAGGGGAAAGGGGGATTTCTAAGGACAACAGTAATTTTCCAGACTGGGGAGGTGTTTGCCTATGTGGGTGCAGTGAACAGACCAGGCTGTCCAAAGTAGACAAGGAAACCCTTGCTGTGGTGGGACCAGTGCCCAACATAAGCTGTCCCCATCCTGCTATCCTGCTGAGACTGGAGCGGGTCCAAGGCACCTGGATCGCACTGCCACCAGGAGATGAAAGGCAGAGAGTGTGTGAAGCACTAGATAGGAGGGATGGAGAGGGACCAAACACTAGTGAGCTCTAGCAGGAAGGGAAGCAGTAATCCCTTGGCTGCTTGACAGGGACCTGCCAATTTTGCAGCAAGCAATGTTTCCAGCCTGCAGAGCTGGATAGAATTGTCCCAAATAACTAGGTTTCCATCAGAAAATTCCCATTTCTCTGCCCTTTGGCAAGAACATGAGCCCAGACATGTCTTGCTGAGGAAGAGCTGTTACCTCTTGCTGAGGAAGAGCCAGGGAACTGACCTGTAGTGTAGAGCAGGTGCCCTTTAAGGAGCAAATATTTAGGGGTCTGCAGTGGAAAATCTCCAGCAGGAGGCTGGGGAGCCTGACTAAAGTACATGGTGACGGGGCATGTTCTAGGGTGCAGGAAGATGGTGGAATTGGGGTTGAACACCCCCAAACTAGCTAAAAATCCCATTCTGGGGAGCAGGTCCTGCTGTTTCTGTCAGCTTTGGATACCAGTAGGACTTGTTAGCAAAAACATTACAGAGCAGGGAAGTAAAGTCATTGACACATCAAAGCCATTTGCATGAGGGACAATATTTTCCTGCCGTCAGGAGCGGCTCAGCGGAGAGTGTCGGGGGAGACTGTCACTCTGAGGTGCTCCAGCGCGACAGCACGAGCTGGCACGTATGGCAGCGGCTGCCCCACGGCTGCTGGCAGACACCCGAGGAGGGACATCCCTGCTTCCCAGCATCTGTGCTGCGCTGGGAACCTCTCACCCTCATTGCAGAGGCTTTAAGGGCATATTGGGGTGCGCCTCAGTTTCCCCACTGCTTAGAGGGCACATGGAGGATCGTGGCTAGACGAGCCCATTGGTCCCGGTGCTGAGGTTCCCGCGGTGCTGAGGGTTCAGGGGGGGAACTGAACCTCAGGAGAGCGGCTGAGAGGGCACAGTGACGGACGGGCTGAGCAGGGTCACCCTCTGTAGCCCCCCGTCCCCAGCGGCCCTTCAGCCGCTCTCGGCTCCGCACCAGGACGGGGCTGGTGGGGTCACTCCTGAACTGCGGGAGCGGGGACGGGGCGGAGCGGCTCCATCCCGGGGGGGAGAGGGGGAGAGGGGCAGCGGCGGGGCCGAGCGGGCTCCGTACCGGGCTCCGTGCCGGTTCCGTGCCGCGCTCCCCGCGGGCCGGCGCCGCCCCGGCGGTGTGTCCCTGCCCTCTAGCGGTACCCGCCGCCGGCCGCCGCC
>VUYV01000386.1:599671-624185 GCA_008711295.1 Anarhynchus alexandrinus | reverse complement strand
CACCCTCTTCCCACCCCGCTCCCATCCCACTCCCACCCTGCTCCCACCCAGCTCCCATCCCTCTCCTACCGGGAGGGACTGCCCAGATGCCTCCGTGGTCCCAGCACAGCCTCTGCTTCTCCTCCTTCTCCAGCCGGCACTTAAAGCGCATCTCAGGAAAACTGCCTGTGCTGGAGCTGCTTCCTCCAGCCGTTTGGGAGGCTGTGCTAAAGGGGGGCAGGGGGTAACCAGGGATCCCGGCAGCCCCTGGAGGCCCAGCTGTGCCCCTGGAGAACGGTGCTTAGCACAGGCTTGGTGCTGCGGCTGTGCTCGTGGCAGCTCATGGTCCACACTGCTGCTCGGAGGAGGGAGAAAAGCCTTTTGGGCACTAGAGAAGGCAGGAGATGAGAAGTAAGAAGAGATGAGGGGGTCTCAAAGACCAGAGATGTGTATCTTAGCCTGTCACAGTGACACCCTGTGTATCACCCTCTGATTTTATCCACCCTTACATACCAGGTACAGATGGTGGATCCCTAAGTCACAGCATTGGAGGTCCGAAAGCTATGTCCAGCCTAAGTTCCCCATGCACCTCTCTCCATAGACACCTGCCAGACACAGGTACATCCAAGAAGGAATTTCACCCCCTTGACAGAAGGTTGCAGACAGCTGTCTGGGGATGAATATGTCTTTCCCTCATCCATCAAGGGAGTCCTGGAGACCTGCTTCAACTAGATCTCTATCTGATGAGCTGAAACCTTCTCAGGCCTCCTGCAGGAGGAGATGCCCTGGCCCAGAGTGTGCAGGCTCTCACAGGTGTGCCTGGGCAACTGATGTCACTGCTAATGTCTGCAGCTTGGCAAAGGGATGGCTGAGCTGCCGCTGCACTGTGAGAGAGGGGAGGGTGGCACCTCGGAGACCAGCCCACCCCTTCCCCAGGAGGCTGTCCTTCCAGACCTTGGTGGTGGTGCTCAGGGAAGGGGGATAGCTGAGATTACTGCTTGTGACCCCAGGAACTCTGCTCCCAGCTCTCCTACAGACCCACATCCCCTGAATTTAAAGGCAGATGCTCCATTCACCTCCTAGGCCAGTCCCAGGTGGAGGTCCTGTGCCCCCCAGTTCCTGCAGAGAATGAGGGCTGGGGCTGAGCAAAGCAGCCAGGCCAAGATATTCCAAAGGCCTTTAGGGAGTGAGGACGTCCCTGTCTGGTCTGCTCTCCTCCACTGTGTGCTGGAGAATTTCTACCTGTGGACCCATGTGTGGGTCATGCTGCACCTTCTCACTGTGGCGCTTCAGCGTGAGCAGCAAGAGAGAGCGGGGAAAAGCTGCTGGTTTGGTACTGGGATTGTTTTAATTTCTTCTGCTCCTGGGATTTACAGTGGAAAGGACTTGTGGGGAAGAAAGGAAGATCCATTCTAGGTATCATACGTGGAGCAGAGTTGCTTTTTGTCTCCAGCTGCACCAAAATTTGTCCATGTCACCATTTTTTTCCTATCAAACCAGGAAATTAGACAAATGCACCATTGGACTTGTCCTGCCACTGAGAGTGACAGCAAAAGCCACAGTGCCACGCACCTGAGCTGAGAACAGGCACTCCACTCACAGCCCGGACTGAAAGGGGAGCTCTGGGAAATAATGGCCGAGCCTGGTTTTCAACGAGGGCATATCTCAGGGATTCAGACTAGTTTTCCTCCTCAAACCTGTCTGCTGAAAGAGATGGGAATGGGTCAGGACAATAAGTTCCATTCAGGAGCAAGTGCTTCCTGGGCTGAATATATTATGCATATAGCGAGTGTGCTGCCAGCATCTGTATGTGCCACAAAGCCTCGCTGCGAGCGGATTGGAAATGGAAGTAACATGAATACCGCGATGCTGTATACAGTCTTCCTGTGAGGAGAGGCACTTTCAAAGATAAATGAATCTGGTATGTTAAAATATACAGTGAAATCAAAGAGAAACCAGAAGGAGGTAGAAAATAGATCATAGAGATATGGAGGAACAGCTGGAGTAAATTAAGTTAGGTAATTGGAGCAGGATAAGGTAGGTGAGCAGCAAAGCTGGAAGGAGCTATTCTTAGCACAAGCATTTACTCATCAACAAATGTAATCCTCCTTTTTGCTTGTGGGTGGCCTCTGAATGGTTTGCCGTTTGGCTGAATCTGCTCGTTATTCAAAAGCCTGTGGTGACACTTGTACGGAGTGGGTCAGGCGATGTCTGGGAGGCCCTCGGGAGCGTGATGGGGAAGCCGTGCGTCGCAGGGTGCCCGGCAATACAAAGGGGAGAGCGCAGCTCTCCTGGCACTGTGCTGAGAAGGAGGTGACAGCCCCATTGCTGCTGGATGCTGTGGTCTAGAGGACCAGGGGGGTGAGCCCGAAATGCTATCATCTGCCTTCCTTTCCTCTGGGTGGTTTAGCTCCTGATGCATTTTCCAGGAGCTGTTGAGGACTCCTGGGGTGTGATTCAACATCATCACCCGGGGACAGCAGCCTTGTCACGGCTCCTGCGAGGCGGGAGGGAGCCGCTGTGCCCCAGCACGGCACAGGAGGAGCGGGGCCCTACAGCTCCATCGCTCGGTGTGCCAGAACCCCACACGGGCAGAGACGAAAGGGGAATTGGCTCAGTGGGGAGATGGAGGCGAAGCTCCAGAGAGAAGGCAGACGCATAGCCTTCCCCTGAGCATGAGGGGAAGCCCATCACCCCTCCTGGCAGGGCCCTGGGTGTCCCCCACGGGTGGGGGCTCTGATCTCCGGGGGGAGAAGGGTGCGGGTCATGCCGAGGAAGCAGCGCGGGCTGTTTCTGCAACAGCATCGAACTCCACTGCAGACATGGGCCACCGGCTTGAGAGACACGAGGAGCAGAGCTGTCCCACAGCTGCCATCAGCTGCACCTGCATAGAAGCAGTGCCGTTTCCAGCTGGCACCCGCTTCTACACCGGGCGGGGGACACACACACACACCCCAACTTTTCCAAAAGTTTCCCCATGCTGCGAATGACACCCTGGATGGACAATGCCGAAGAGCCCTCGGGCATTCGCCCTGCCCCGTGGATCTGTGGAGGTGTGTAATGGCTCATTTGCATCTCTGTAGCGCTGTGTTGTTGCTGCGGCGGCACATGAGGATGCGTTACTTGAGCACAAAGCATTCCTGTCATTTCTGAAACAAAATCCAGCGGCTTCAGCCCTCCAAGAAAAGCCACTGACTCAGATGTAACAACCATTTAGGCCAGTTAAGTCTCCTCCATTTGATATGAAATATCAATTAATATAAATCATTGGAATGAAATAGTGTGCTCCAGCCTCTTCTTATCCCTCGACTGTAGAAGAAAATCCCAGCAAACAATTTAGAGTAAATACCTTCATTAAACACTTAAGTGAAGCAGTTAGGATTACAACACGTCTGTAAACAGGGGAACAAACATGCTGATATAATCTTGTAACAGAACAAAGCAAGTGCCGAGGGGACAAATCTGTGTGTGTGTAAAAGGGAGCTCTCTAATAAAGAGCTGATAAGTAAATAATAACAGGAAGGACTAATTAACATATAAATATCGAGGCCTTTGAACTGTGCAGGGTTTGCAGGATGATGTGGGCAGGGAGAGTGGGGGGAGCCGCTGGGGACAGCCCTGGGAGGCCCCCAGGCACGGGGATGCAGGGCTGGACCACCTCCATCCAGCACAGACACGGCTGCCCTTGGCCCTCGCTGTCCCACAGCCACACTTTTCCGGGCAGGAGGGGAAGGGGACGTTCCCCACCGCCATCCCACCAAGCACTCAGCCCCATGGGTTCATCCAACCCCTGAGCGGTGGCACTGACTTGAACATTCAGGGTCCCCAGGAGGAAGGACTGTGTGCCTGCCTGGTGGCATGGAGAAGGTCAAAGCAGCCACGGCTGGGAGCCGGGAGCCCTGCAGGGAACGCTAACCAAGCGGGAGCTCGCTAAGGAGTAAATACCACAGGCCAGATACTCCTGAATCACACCACCTGAGCTTCGGCTCTGCATCTTAACAGAGCAGAGCAGAGTGACCGAAGTGTCCCCTCCCTCCCACAGCCCCTGCTGCTCAGGCTCCCCCTCGCTCAGCATTGCTCGGTCAGAGCCGAGCAGGGGATTGTGCCAACAGGACAGATCCTCCTCTGGGCTGGCGGCGGATGCGGCATTGGTTTGACACAGTCCTTGTGAGATTAAAGTGCTTTGTGCTGCGTTCGAGCAGAGGTGGAGATACTACACCGTGTGTCTCCAGGTCCCCGCTCCAGCAGCCAGGTGTTCCAGCTGCTCAGCCTGCGCGCGCTCCCGCTGTCCCAGCAATGCTCCTGTGTTACCCCAGTGCGCTGTGATTCTTCAGCCCGTCCCAGCAGCACTCCCTTCTTCTGGGAGGAAGGAGCAGGCACAGCTGATGGGGGCAGGAGCCTGAGCTCTCGGCTTGTGACTTCCAGGAGACGTTTGCAGGAGCCCCAGGCACTCTGGGCACTGGGACGAAGGTCCTCAGTGGCACGACTGGTTTTTCCTCAGCACAGAAGCTCAACATGAGCCGGCAATGTGCGCTGGCAACCCAGAAAGACACCCACATCCCGGGCTGCATCCCCAGCAGCGTGGCCAGCAGGGCGAGGGAGGGGATTGTGCCCCTCTGCTGTGCTCTGGGGGGACCCCCCTGCAGTGCTGCCTCCAGCTCGGGGGCCACCAACGTAAGAAGGACATGGACCTGGTGGAGCAGCACCAGAGGAGGGCACAGAGATGCTCTGAGGGTTGAAGGCCCTGTGCTGGGAGGACAGGCTGAGAGAGTTGGGGTTGTTCAGCCTGGAGAAGGGAAGAAGGGAAGGCTCCGGGGAGACCTTAGAGCCCCTGCCAGTGCCTAAAGGGGCTACAGGCGAGCTGGGGAGGCACTCCTGATCAGGGAGGGGAGCGACAGGATGAGGGGGAATGGTTTCACACTGAAAGAGTGGAGATTGAGATGAGATATGAGGAGAGATTCCTTCCTGTGAGGGCAGTGATCCCCTGGCGCAGGTTGCCCCGAGAAGCTGTGGCTGCCCCATCCCTGGAGGTGTTCAAGGCCAGGTTGGACGGGGCTTGGAGCAACCTGGGCTGGTGGGAGGTGTCCCTGCCCAGGGCAGGAGGGTGGAACTGGATGGTCTTTAAGGTCCCTTCCTACCATTCTATGATTCTATGAAATTTTGCCTAGCCATAAACTGATACAACTCCAGTAGAGGTGCATCATTATGACCTTGGCCTTGACCAGCACCAGCATCAACATGTGGACACCATTTCTGTGGAACCTCCAAGGAGTCTTCCCCAGCAAGACCTTGGTTGCTCCAATTGTGCTGTAAGGAAAGAGAGAAGCATCTCCCAGTGGGGAAAGAGGAGTCTGTCCCTCAGCATTGGGGGTAGGGGAGGCTCCTCTTGCACTCTTTGTGCACTGCTCCTCCGCCCAAACTTGCCTTTGATCCAGTAGTGGAGAGTAAATTGGGGTCTTTGCTGCTAAATACAGAGGGGAAAGTGGGCAATAGCACATGTGTATGCGCTGACAACTGTCCCTCCCCATGTGTCCCTCGGCCCACTCCTCCCGCCCCAAATGGATGCAGCTGTGACACGCAGAGCTGGGGACAAGCTGCTGGCATGCAACCTCGAGCAAGAGAATTTCATAAATCAAATTACTACCTCTCCTGTTCCCTGAAGAATCCCTGAAAAATTAATGCATCTCCTTAAAACACAAATAGAGAAATAAATGCAGACACTTGGTGTGAGGCTGAGGCTTGGGGATAAAGGGTGGAGGAGAAAAAGTATCCCGAGACTTTAAAGCAGAACTTAAACATGTATATTTGTTTGTTTGTTTTGCTGGAGAAAAATGAGGATAATGAGACCATCATTATCCTGGAGTTAGTAAAACCAGAAAAGACCTACTGGTTGTGGATCATGAAAAACCTGGCTGGTTACTTTCGGGGGTGGGAAGGGAGATTCGTGCTTGTTCTTCTGACAAAAAAAGAACCACATTGCCTGTGCTGATAGCGTTTTGTCCCTGGAACTCATCCCACAGTTGATCACTCCATCACAGTTAAGATTTACTCCAATAGCTTTTGTGTTTTATAACATTTACTAACAGTCTTGCTCTGCTTGTTAAAAACACGAGGAGTGGGCAGTGTCTATCAACACGTCTCATCCCCCTTTAGCCTGAGTAAAGTTCTGCTATTTTTCCAAAAAAAGGATTTGTCAGCAGAGGTCATAGCTTTTATTGCTGCAACTGATAGACTGGAAACAAATGGTCAAGCCTTCAGACGAACAAGATTTTTATCTTATCTGTCCTGTGACATGGGGTTTGTCAGCCTGGGAGTGCTGAGATCCGAGGAGCAAAGGTGCACTCGCCCAGGCCACCACCGAGATTTGCCTCAGAACACCATGTCCAATGGCCTGTTCTCCCCATCCCCTTGTCTGGTCTCATTAAGAAGAACTAACAGCCTAAGGAAATTCTCATCCCAAGAACTTAATTAAGGTAGCGTCAGGGTTGTGAGCACCTAGAAATCATTTGCTATCTGCAACTCTGGCTTTCAATTAACAGAAGCTGAGAGAGAGGGGCACAGGGACATGAGAGCAGCGAAGCAGGAGGCTCCGCTTCGGGACTCAGCCCAGAATATCTGCGCTGAAACCAACGTCAGATGGAAAGGGCTGGGGGGCACCTGAGCGACTGCAGGGTGAAGACCTCCAGCTCTCCGGGGGAAGGAGTCCCAACACGGTTCTCAGGTAGTTCCTGACCCTTTCAAAACCGGTGCCTGAATGTCCCTTCATGTCATAGGAGGAAAAGACACTCGACAGAAAGTCCGCAAGCCCTCTCAAGGTGCTCAGCCTGCCTCTTGAGTGGGAAATCCCTGGCAGTAAGGAGGACTGGCACATTAGAGAGCCATGGTCCCAACAATCAGGCCTGGGATGTGTCCAGATATCAGCCAGCTGCAGTTCTTTGGGAAAGAGAAGGAGGAAAGCAGCAGTACACAGTTCCCCGCATGCCTCCAGGCTTCAGGCAGGCTGAGCTTCAGAGATCTCCTCAGACAGGAGCTGCATTAGTGTGTCTAATAGCCCTGGGGGTATTATTCTGCCATGGATTTGTCTGACAGCTTTTTAAACCCATCTATATTTCTTGTAGCAACGAGTTCCCCACCAACACAACGTTCAATATATGCTCCAATTTGGTGCCTGCCATGCTTAGGTAATTTTTTTTTTCTGCTGGCTTTGCATTACAGAGCAAACCTCAGGACACCTCTGAAAATTTCAGTGCAAAGCACTCACTTTTCTCCTAATAGATACGAGATTGGTCCTGGCTGGCTGAATCACCACGGGGAGGGGGTGAGTGGGGGGAGGAATGCCTGTGTGCTGCCATTGGAGGATCAGGGGTGGTATTGCACCCACCATTGACAGCAGGTCCATTCCAGAACATCAGCTGGAGCCTCAGCAGGTCCAGCGCATCCACATCACTGCTCTCCCAATTGCAAGCCATGAAATCTGGAGTCTTTCCAATTAGAAATGGAAAATACTAACAGGATGTCCAGAGCCTTGTCCCAAAGGCTGATGACAGACTCCAGAATTCAGAGGATTGTTCTGTGGTGGGAAATGTCTGGTATAAAGACCTTTCCTCCAAGCCCCTCGAGAAGCCCCACCATTTGCTATCAGAGTTCACCAGTGACCACAGCACCTCACGGTCAGGTCCTGCTGCCCTGGCTCAGCCCTGCCTTCTGCTGCCCATTCCCCCCATCCCCACTCAGTGCCCACGTGCATGCTGCCCTTCCCAGACACGTGCCGATGGGTCCTTCATCTTCCTCTTTAGCTGCGCTCACACTCCTGCCATAGGACTGTTGCACCATAGGTGGCCAAAAGTGTTCTCCCCTTTTCTGCAAGTTTTTGCTGTCCTTTTAACTACTCTTTTCCATGATTTTTGGCTATCATCTACCCTGCTTTGCAGCTGTAGAGACGCAGCAAAGCTCCTCCACCCTCCACACAGCTCTCCTGGTTTACACCAGCTTCCACACAGCTGCATTTTCAGTCTTTGTTTTTGCCACCTCTACTCACAGATGAGTCTCTCTGGCACAAATTTGGAGTGCCACACCAGGTGGGGTGACACTGGTGAGACAGGCAAAGCTCCCATAAATCCCTGATTTCCACCTCCTCCCACTGTTTAGGAAACATCACAATGCCTTGGAAAGTTTCTGAAGCTGTAAGAACTTAGATCTTTGCCTCATAGACAGAAAAGGGCTTCTTTGTTGTTGTTAAAAAAACCAAGAGGACTGGAATGACATCTTGACCCCTTTTCTGAGAAACCAAGTGGTAGAAAATGCCTCTGAAACCCTACAAAGGAGAACGGGGTTTTCTTTTGTGTTTTTATACTCAAATTTCATCAGATTCATACAAGCACGGGTGTTAAACCTGGAGTCTTGGCCAGGCTCCAGCACAGGTAATTACAATTCTGCTGACCTAAATTTCTCCCCCAGTGTCAATTAAACACGTTGTTCTTTTTTTCTTCCTGTCCCTGGTGAAGTGGAAGTGTCCTAAGCAGAGTGTGCTCTTTGTCACATGTTGCTCTCCTTCCCAGAGCCGGGCACATTTGGTGAGACACAAAATGATCTCCATTGATCCCAGGGCTGTGATGCTACACTCCATGGTCCTCCAACAGAAAGTTGCAAAGGATAATTATAGGATGAAGGCTGCGGAGCTGTAACCCACCCTCATGTTCACCAAGATAAAATCCAGCCCCACCTCCCTGGAAATATCATCCTGAACACACAGAGCATCTTCTCTCTAAGTCAGAAAGAAACTGGCCAAAAATCCTCAGTATGGAGTTTTGTTTTCATGCTCTGTGACAACTACTGGCAATAAGAGGAAAGGAGAAGGTGGTGCTGGAGGGGAAAAAAAGGAGAGGAGGAGAGGAGAGGAGAGGAGAGGAGAGGAGAGGAGAGGAGNNNNCAGTAAGTGACAGGAATTCAGACGAGTGCTCTTCCGAGCTAGGAGAGGAGAGGAGAGGAGAGGAGAGGAGAGGAGAGGAGTTTCTGGCAGATTCTGCCACCACTTCCCAGCAATGAAGCAGCCTGTGTGAAGCAAGATTTAGGGTCTCTGTTCAGGTGCCAGCTTGCAGTGCCCGACTCACAGTGAATATTCCCACTGCTGGCACCAGTGGTCCTCGCCAGCGACACAGAGAGAACAGGGATGGGCTGGGGGACACGTGCCTGCGCTCCTGCCCCAGGGACATACCCACGCCCCAGCCCACGGACACACAGTCCCCACTAGACCTGAGTGGGGTCTGGGACAGAGACACACATGGCTTTTCTTCTCCCTTTTCTCTCCAGGGAAAAAAATGCCCCAGAACATGCAGAACACGATTGATCCAATCCCAAAACAAGTCATTTCTGGAGGCACCTCTTTTGCCGCCACGACTCAAAGAGACGCTTGCTTTCAGCACAAAGCTGTAGGTGCCCGAGCTGCCTCCAGTGAGACAGCTCTTGGGGAGACGGCTGTGCTGGGAGATGTCCGGTCCCTGCGGCAGCCTCCCCCCCGCCTGCACCACAGCCGTACGTTCCTCATTTGTGTGTGTGCAGCGGGGGCCGTCGGGGCAGGCACGAAGCAGCGCTCTCCCCTTTGATGTGCTTAGGGAGTCATGGCAGTTTGCCACCCTCTTACGGCCCCTCAGCCCGTCAGAGGGTCTACGCAGAAGCCCTCGGTGCGAAGAGCTTATCTCAGCATCCCTGGCACAGGCTTGCCAAGTGAATAATCCCAGCTTGCAAGGCTGCCTGTTTAAGGACTGCACACTCTTAATGCCATGTTAATGATTCACAGGGTTGCTTGTGAAGACCAGCACCGCCCCCCAGCCCAAACACGGCTTAAAAATTTTTGTGATAAAAATTATGTTGGTTTGTGACACCCGTAAAACTGGAGCCCCAGACTTGGCGTATACATTTTCATGCACTTCAAAACATTTCTGTGAAATGCAAATACCCAGCATGTTTCTTTTGGGGACATAGAGAACGGACAAACAGTTCACCCAAAAGCAACTTCCCCAGCCCCGCTGCCTGCATGCTGCCTAAAGAGGCAAAGGGCAGAGGCAGAGCTATCTGCAGAACATCTCACAGGAGGCCAGTGGTGCAGTGTGGGGAAGAAGCCATTTCTCCCAAATGCTTTTCCTGCAGTCTCAGAGTGTCTGTCATACCGAGGCTGTTGACACCCTATTAAAATAAACAGCCATGAAGAGACAGGCAAGCTACCGGCTACCGGGTGGCTTCCAGTCACCCCACACCCACTCCCCCATATGTCACACAAGAACCTGAAAGCAGCATCTCCATGCTCCCAAGACAGAAGCTAAAACAATCGATATGAAGGACTGTGGGCTCTCTCCTCGGATGAAGCCACTGGGAGAACGTGCAGGGACCGTGCACGCTGCCAGGCTCTGCTAAGAGTCACCCTGGGCCAGAGCTGGAGGAGCGCAGCATCTGTGGCATCTGCTGCCTCACTGAGGCTTTTGCATTTTTAAAGGCTTCCTCCTCCCGCAGAGCGAGGGAGTGAATTCCCAGCCACCAGCCAGCTCTGGAGCTCGACCTGCATCCCCCCTGCCTGCTGAGGATGCTCTGGGCCCCTGGCGTGCAGGCACTCTCCGTGGGGGATGCAGCCCCTGGAGCAGGGGCTTGAAGGTCCTTCTTCTCCGTGCTGACAGTCAGTAACTAACCCCCACCCCAGCGCCGGGGGCAGCACCGCATCTGCTCCCCGCACAGGGCTCTGGAGCCACTGGGTCCTCCTGTGGGGTCGCATTCTGGGTGGCTTGTGATCATCCCCCACTGAGAGCAGCATGGGGACCAACCACGGTCAGCACAGTGGCCGAGCAGCACAGCAAGGATGTGGAAGAAAGAACACCTCTCTGCCTTGTCCCGCTGCCCTGTTCCTCACGCTGAGACCAGTGCACCCCTGACCGGTGGCCAGCTGAGTGTCCCCCACCTTCTCAGCTCCCACCCTGCTCCCTTCCCTGCTCTCCTTCATCTCTGGCTACCAGCCTCCGCCTGCTCCTACACCCTGGGGATGGCAGAGACCTCCTCAGGCTGGAGAGCTGCTGAGGAGAGCCCCATACCCTCAGCAGCCTAAAAATACCCTTTTCTGAGCAGTCTTTGAGGAATCACTGTTTTGCTGCTGTATTCCATCAGTGCTGCTTTATACTAAGTACGTTGCTGGCTCTCAGCTGCTGTAAATTCAAGATTTTCTTGGTCCGCACCTGCAACGTCCTACATTTATTTGCAACGACCACCTTTCACGCTCCCCCCTCCGCTCCCCAGGAGCGCTCCCCTTGCTCCTGAGCAGGTCGGTGCTGGTCGATCGAGGGAGCAGCCTTGCTCTTCGCTGTTGTTTATTTAAGTGTCTCCTTTGCTCACTGCTTTATCGTGCCTGTGAGCCAAGAGCAGGAAGGTCACAGGCTTGTAAACTTGCAGTGAACATGATTTGTGTCAGTGCGGTGGTCACTGGCATTTGAGAGAGACTGTCTCCTCCTTCTTCCCTTGTCAGGAGTGGGAGCAGTGCTGCCGAACGCGTGCACGCCCTGCATCTCATCCTGCTCCACGTGGGCGAGCGCTGGAGCCCCGTGCTCCTCCTAAGGCACCCAGTTCTGCCTCCCATCTGGTGTGACTCTGCACTTCTCTCTGTGGCAGTGCACATAGGTTTCGTTTTGCTGCGTAGAGGTTTCATTTTCCTCCCTTTGCTGTTGCCCGTAGGGAGTCACTCACCCAACGCCACGTGAGCGGCAGCCCAGAGTCCCGCGTTCTCACTATAAGGTCTGACTTTGTAGCATAAAGACCCACCTGGTGCAAATACAGGAGCTCGTTGTCCACCTTCACATCCCCATCAAAACCAGAGGGGTGGATCAGAGGCCAGGCTGCAAATTCCTCTGAGCTTCACATCTGGGACAAACCAAAGCTATTTCCTGAGAGAAAAATGCTCTCGGGACCTTCTGTTCAGAGGCTCTTTTGCTACAGGCCTGCGAAATTCGGTCAAGCTCTGTGCTCCTTTGCCCCCAGGAGCGTGGTGTACGGAGGAGGACACCGCCTGCACCACCCCCTGCCCATCTGCAGCTGAGGGATACAGGGCTCTCGCTCTTCACACCCATGAGAGCCACAGACCAGGGCATATTTCAGTGCTCAAGAACTGTCCTGCATTGAACATTTTCTTTCTGCCTTTTTCTGTAATTGTATCAATGAGAAAAAAAAAATGTAAATAGGAATTTTAATAAAAGTATAACAGTAACCAGATCTAATCTCTAACCTTTTGAAATATAAAGAAGCTGCTTTATCTGCTAGGAAGCACAATCTCTCCCCAGCAGCGATGGGAATTTGTGGGAGTTAAATTAACTGAGGCAGTGCTCCCCTCTTGCTCGTTGAATGTAAGCGAAACATATTGAGGATTATTGCAAAGGGAGAATTAATAAAAACTGAGTGGGAAAGTTTCGAAGTCCAAGCAAGTTTGCTAACCGTTTCCCACGCACGGGCACACACGCACAGAGAGAGCAGCCCGTGTGTCACACCAGCTGGTTCTCCCTGCTTCCACGGCGAAACGAGGAGAAGCAGCGTGCAGATCCCACAGAGGGCCTTTGCACTCTGAGCAAGAGAGATTCTGGAGTGATTATTGCTTGGGATATCAGGATGATTACATCTACGTACAGCTCCACAAAAAAAAGCTTTCCCAGGCTTGTGTTTCTCGGCCCTCTAGCCCTGAAAATGTGGATGTTCCCTTGTCTCCCAGCTGCCTCTCCTGGCAGCATTAGGGTCTGCTTATTGTGCTGCAGAGGTGGGATGTGCCCATCGATTCATCAGTGCTTCAGCGCGATGGACTTTGGCAAATCAGGTGCAAACGTGGCTTGGCATCCTGGTGACACCCCTCTGCTGAAAGGTCCCTGGACTGGCACGGCTTTTGTTAACCAAGCTGGGATAAAACCAGTGCAGGTTAGCACGGATCTGCTGCAACTGGGGAGTCAGGCGGGGGAGAGTGTCCTCAGTGTAAGACCCAGTTACAAACGCTAAGCAGATGGCAAGGGGAGGGGACAGGGTGGCATCTGTGTCTGCAGGGAAGCAGGGGCAGGGCAAGACCAGACACCCTGGTCGTTAATCCGGGGTGACTTCTTGCCTGCACGGTCAGGCACGTGACTGACTGCAGAGTACCAAACAGAGCAAAGCAGATAAATTTATCAAGCACCCTGATTGTTCCTGTGTTATCAGTGCCGGTTTGACCAGTTCCACCAGTCAGTAACCTGATACCAAAGCCAGGACACCTCTTACTTCTAAGGGATCCCAGATCAGCTCTTCTTACTGTGCTGAACTCCTCTGTGCTGTTGGCCACATTGTTCATGAATCCTCCACCTTTCCACTTTGGTTTTCTATTACTACAGGGTCTAATTTCTTGCCATCGGGTTTCTGTCTCTCAACCCTCTCTTCTAACAGCTGCCCAGGTGGGTTCGGAGGACTAAACTGTAGCCCACGGTTGAACTGTCTGAAATGGTACAGCCCTGAATGATGCTCACTAAATTCGTTCTGCACGTGGGTGAGTTGTCACAGCTGCACAGCCACTTTCAAATGAAATACAGCTTGGCAAAAAATGCCCTTGAACCATGTGAGCACTCCAGTGAGCACCACCACAACTTACTGGTGTTGCAGGTCTTGGATTTGTGCTCGTTTCTACAGGCACATGTGCTGCAAAACGTGCAGGGAGTGGAAGGCAATTTCAAATAAAAACCCGGTAAGCGCGCGCTGCACATACCCACCCAGAACACTGCAACAAATGCAGCTTTCCTTTCTTCCCCCGTCCTTCCCAGACACCACTTCTAGCGAAGCTAACCCAATTTTCTGAAGCATTTTGATGACCACAAGACCACAAGTCCCGACATTCGTGTGCTCCGCCCACCTCTGCTGCTGCGCAGCTGGGGATAATGCCTGCCCTCTCCTGGACTACTCCGAGAGCTGTTGCACAGGCTGCCGGCAGCAGCGTTTGCGCTCCTGGCGTGTGCTTTTGGCCGGTGGAACAAGAGAAGTGGCAGCAGCACAAAGATGTAAGGCAAAGAGTTCCCATTCAGCCAAGGGGATGCAGTGAAGCACCCTGCCCGGGCAGCCGTGCCTGCCCCCAGCACACCGGACCCCGTCCTCCCACCGCCCCCTGCTCTGTATTTTAGCATTGCTCGTGCGCGGGGTAAAGACTACCCGTGCCTGCCGTGCAAGCAGTGCTCCCATCCCTCTGCCTTGTCTGAATTTTGCAAGCCTGGGGTTCGGCTTTCTTTGGTCTCCGTTACAGCCTTGGAAAACATCCTGATTACAGAGTTCTCCTGAGCTCTGTTCAAAGGACTTTTTGAGTCCTGCCGTTTTCCAGTCATTCACCCGGTCTATGAATGACTGGGAAGAACTGGCTCGTCCCTGGGGATTTTAGACAAGGTGTAAAAGGAGAAGGAAAGGGACTTACAGAGACGGGGTGCAGGATACGTCATACTGTCATGCCTGAGTCACTCATCTGCCCTATGCAGAAATGTACCCCACTGGCACACCGGCTGCAAAGAGGGGGACTGGACACTGGGTAGACTGTCCTCCTGCCTTTTATCAGCTCACTGCCTCAGCCCTGCACTTGCTCTTCTGCTGCTCAATCTGAAGCAAAAATGTTAGGCAGTGTCCCTTTTGGTCAGCCCTTCCCATATTCTCTATTGCTGCCACCTTTCACTGTGCCCCAGAATATTTCTTCACCTGAGCTGCTTCACCCACGGCGAGGAAGAGGAAGGCTTGTTGTCATGTTCCTCTGCTTCTGGGTTTGTGCTAGCCTGGTGGTCTAAGAGTAGGGAAGGCAGGGGACAAGGGGAAGCTGTTGTGGTGGGATCCCTGTGCAACGGTGCCTTCCCAGAGATGTGATGTGGCTGGGGTGTCTCTAAGGCTGGCCATCTGGGCAGGAATGTCACTGTGGGNGAAGGCTTGTTGTCATGTTCCTCTGCTTCTGGGTTTGTGCTAGCCTGGTGCTCTAAGAGTAGGAAAGGTAGGGGACAACGGGAAGCTGTTGTGGTGGGATCCCTGTGCAACGGTGCCTTCCCAGAGATGTGATGTGGCTGGGGTGTCTCTAAGGCCATCTGGGTAGGAATGTCACCGTGGTTCATGCTTCTGATCTGGAGTGGAGACTGAAAATCATGGAAATAAGAAGATCATGGACTGAAGATCATGGAAATGTAAGTCCTGCTGCAAAGGGCACCGTTACTGTTAGGTGAGGAAAAGCCTCTACAGATCCTCAGATTTGGAGGCACCTCAGCCTCTGCTCCTCCCATGGCCTCAGGACAGTTACCCCCTTTAGAGGCAGCGATGAGAAGACCCCAGGTGAAGCCCTGCCAGGGAAGGTACAATATTACTGCTCGTGTGAAAGCGGGGTCGCATCACACCACCAGCAGAGCGTGGCAGCACAGGGAAACCCTCCAGGGCAGGGTATTTATTAGTGGTGGTGAACCAAGCCGTGACCAGGCTGCTGCCCCGGCTGTTTCAAGCAGGCAGCCGAAAGAGGACGGTCGACGCGCTCCCCCAGAGCTGACAGACTCCAGGTCCTTCAGCCTCCCCAGTGCACGTTGCCGCTGGGAGCAGGCTCCAGGGAGGCGCCGGTGGCTTGGGTAGGGCTGCTTCTGCCTTGCACCAAACCTCCAGCTCTCCACCCGTGAGCCGGAGAGCAGGAATTGCCTCCAGCCGCAGCACAGTGAAAGGCAGAGGCGATCCTCCAGCACGGGTCCCCACTGCCGCAGCCACACAGCTGACGGAGTCTGGGCGAATATTGCTGCCCCTTCTCCTCCCGTGGGCTCTGACTCAGCCGCAGGGCTCAGCAGGACGGGAACAGCCCCAGCAGTTGCCATCCATGTGACACCCGCTGTAACTGCCTCAGACTTTGTTTTCCCCAGGACTTTAGTTTCTCCTTAAAGAGCCATTGCAAATCCATGCGGCACAGCCTCTCTCTCTCTCTGTGTACTGACTACAACGCAAGCCTGATAGGCCAGGCATAACGTACAGGAATCCAATTGTTTTGACAAGCTGCAGACTCCCTTTTAGCATCCTCCTAGTCCCACAATACCTACAGCCTGGCCTACTTCTGCTGAACAGCTCTGTTTCGTATCCGATCCGATCCCACCCTGCCCCTTCTCCGCCGGATCTCACGCTGCGCCCATCGCTGTAGCTCCTGCGCGTCCCTCACAAGTACAGCACGCAGAGTGTTTGCCCCCTCTTCAGGAAATGCTCCTGCAGTTAAGTGTTTTATTTGGTACATTCTGTTTTGTCTTCTGTGTTTATGCTAATGAGAACCCCGGAGCAGTAGCAGGGCGGCAGTGGTCTTTAACGGCCGGCAGGAGGTCAGTCTGGGTACCTGACCACTCACTAACCTGCCAGGAGGGAGGAGGGGCTCGTTACTGATCAGAAGTGATAGAAGGTCTGAATTGTGACCTCTGCAACAGAAAAAATCAAGCGAGCAGGGAACGCAATGGCAACCCTAACCTACAGAAGGTGCACACTGGCTGCGCACGCCGCCTTTCCTCCGAGCAGGCTGAACCTTCTCTGTGAAACACTCAACTGCTCCCTTCTGCTCAGCGTCAGCTCTGCCTTGCTCAAGTTCAGCTGAATCACCCCTTCACCCCTACCAGGCTGTTGAACGGTTTAGAAAAGCAAGAGAAATTCCTTCCCTGAAAGAAACCCTGGCTTTATCTGTCAAGCGTCCAGGTAATGTTTAAGATGCCACGGTTAATGGTCTGATTTTACTGGTTGTGAGGTGATGTATTTCCAAGGTCTCTACTGAAGTGCAGGAATCCAGAGAAGCTGCTGAAAGCTGACCTTAAAAGGCCCTCCCAAATAGGGCGATATTGTCAGCGGAGCAGGTAGATAGTTCTCTCCAGGACCAACGTTCACCTCCGTAGTGGGTGGTGGGCACCCACAGCTGTGCACATAACGGGTAATAACACCAAGGCTGCGGAACTTTTCGGCAAGTGGCAGCAGAAAAAGGGGCCAATTAAGAAATGCTCTTGGTCTGTAGTGTAGCCACAAAGGCAGCTGCGGGTGATTTGTTGTGTTCAGCTTGCACGTCCCAACCGTACTGTGTGACCCTCACGCTCTGGCTTCCCTCCTCTTTGCTCTTTCAACACAGATATCAGAAAAACAAGGATATTGATGCATGCTGCTTAGGCCCTGAGGATGAGCACTTGAACCTAATCAAGTTGATGACTTGCTGCTCTGTGATTGCAGGAATATGGGCTGAATTTGCTGGAGCCCAAGAGTCTTCAGGTTTGCAATAAAAGAGGGGGGTTTTGTTTATGTGATAGTGGCTGGGAGTACCGTAACCACAGCTTTCCTGAGATGCTGTCAGCCCAAAATGCCTGGGTTGTTCCCAGTCTTAAGTTAGGGACCAAAGCCTTCCTGCAAGGATGAGACATGTGTGGGACCAGGAGTAAGGAACTGCTACAGTCCTGGGTGGTCTGTGAGAAGACGAGGTCTGGGATCACACAATCTTCCCAGCTGTGGTGGCTGCAAATATGCCCTTTGGTGGCATTTAAGTGCCTGGTTGCTCGTGTTAAATTAATACATCCAGGTAAAACTGTCATAGCTGAAGAACCACCCTTGGGTGTCATGTCTGCAGAAAAGAAAAACACCCGTTTGCATCACCTCAAGGTTGTCTGAGCCTGTGTTGTCCTTGGTGGCCTGGGTAAGGTGGGTACAGACACCTTGCCCAGTTATAGAGCTAGGAGGCCACCTCACTAAAGGAAGCTATCCGAGTGCCTCGTCATATTGCTGGGCTTAGGGGCAGGCCTGTGATCATCAACACCAATGTTAATATCTCTCATTGCATGTTATCATCTGCATCAAGCCCGTGGATAGGTAATGACTGCGCAAGGTGTTGGATGGTTCCTTCCATCTGCTTCTCTGCTGACTTGGACAGTTTCTCCTGGCTCAGACCGGTTGATGATGAAGTGCCTTGAGCTGTGGGACAATCTGGGTGGAAGAGCGACTGCTGGGATTGCCAGATCCCATGGGAAAGTCGGATCTGTTGGGCACTCGTGGAGCGGTGCCTGGCTAGGTGCTGGGAAGAGAAGGAGAAGTCTGCCCGTGCGTTAGTGAGACAGGTCGGTGCCATAATGGTAATGGAAGTAACAACAGTGACAGTAATTATACATACAAGAAAAGCTCTCACTGGTTTCCTTTCTGTGCATATCAAGCAAGATACAGGAAACTAACCATGAATATCCAGTATGGGGGCAAGACACCTGCATCAGTCATATGCTACGCTTAACCAGCGTATTGCCCTTCACAGACAAAGACCCAGCCTGTGGCAAAGTCCCAGTTTGCAGTGACAAAGGTAGAAAGCCAAAGCAGTTTAAAATGTCTTTCCCAAGCTGCTGGGCAGGCCTGGAGGAACCACTGCACAGTAGATACCAGCAAAGGAGAAGAAGCCCCTACTGAGGTCTCCGTATTCCCTTCTGTCTGCCTGGACCCCCAGGGGATGCCACATACCACAGTGAAGAGTTGGAGGGTCTCCCTTGTGATGGATTTTCTGTTTCTATCAAGAAGGCATCACAAGATTTCATGAAGTGCAGAGACGCTACCGGGTGAACTCCCTTTGGGTGAAGCAAGGCTGTATCAGCTAAAAAAGGACCACGGGAGTGACCTTAGAGTTGGCTCTCTGCATGCAGATCCTCTTCCATGCATGGATAAAGGAGCAAAATATCTCTGGTACACCCCCCCCTCCACCCCCCTCCCCCAGTGTTTGCTGTGTAAGTATATTTTAGAGGAGTTCAAACCAAGAGGAAAAGTAAAAGCAGCAGAAAACAAATGCGTGAGCTGTGCAGGCATCAGCACTGTCCCCCTCCACACCACAGAGCGTTACTGGAGGAACTTTGTGGGTCTTGGCCGGTCAGCTTTGTGCCAGAGCTTCTTCCACCAGGAGAAGACACTGAGCCTGCCTCCATCCACCTGACCGCAGGACCTTGGGGTTTGCAGAGATGCAGTGGCAAAAGCACTTTCTGAAGCCTGCTGTGTAAGCAGGCCTGGATAAATAATGAGGAATCAATCATTTGCTGGAGAATTTCTTTGTCTTCTGTTTACAGATGGCCCACGTGGACATTTGAAGGGAGTGCACTGATGAACTGCCGGGCCAAAGCTCTCCTTGGCCAGGCATCAGTGAACTCACTGAACCTCCCCCAGCGGTCCTCGGCCCTCCAGTGCAGTGGCACCTCCTGCTGCTGACACTGCTGCAGGCAGCAGCAGCATCTCCATCCCCCAAGTCGCATAGGTGGGTAAGTCGTCTGGAAAACCGCGTACACATCTGTCAACGGCCCTGGCAATCTCCTGCCCTCCTCCCCCTTACCCAGACAGAACGCAGAGGCTTAAGTGCTGAGAATGCCCCAAAGACAGACACATACGTCACTGCTGTAGGACATCATGAGCCTGTGACATTCACTGCCACGGTGGCTGCATGGATAGGAAAAATGAGAAAGAAACAAGATGTTCCCCTGGGTAAAGATAATCACAGTTCCTCAAACTATACAAAACCATATAAAACACAGAATTCTCTCAGGCACCAGAGAATAAACCAACCACTAAAAGCTGATGAAATGTCACTTTTCTGAGCTAGTTTCTTGTCCCTTCCTTTGAAGCAGCTGCTCAGGAAGCTGCGCAAGAAGCTGATCACATCTGGCACTGCTGGCCTTGCTGTGCGCGGGTCCCCTGCCACCGCAGCGTCTGCTGTCACCGCACTTGTTCCCCTCACGTCTCCCTGCCCGGTTCCCATTCGCTGTCTGCCTTCTTTCTGGGAGCAAGCAGCCTTCTGCTCGTGACAAACTGGGGATCCACCCCGTACCTTCGCTACGTTCCTAAAGCAAGCCCGCATCGAGTCAAGCAAGAAAGACTTCAGCTTCATAGAAATAATCCCCAAAAGTCCTATTATTAGCTTTTTGTAGCTACATTAATTTTAGAAGAAAAAATTAGGTCCAAAGTGCTGGGCTCATTTTAATAAAGATTCACGGTCACAATTTAATCCCTCGACGAGGAAGAATCAGCTTTTGAGCACACCGGACTCATTGCAAACTCCTCACAAAGTCATCGGAGCCCGGCAAGCGGTGGCGGGGAAAACGGGCTACAGGGGAATGATTCTGTGTACGCGTTGGCTTAAACAGAAGTCACCGACCCTGCACTTCCCCTCGCTGCCAGCAGCCGCGGCGTTTCCAGGAGAGAGAGGAAAGCGCCCAGCAAAGAAGATAAACAAGAAAACAGCTCTGAAACAGGCATGCTGATGAAAACAACCTGGGGAG
This sequence comes from Anarhynchus alexandrinus, assembly GCA_008711295.1. Classification (NCBI taxonomy): domain Eukaryota; kingdom Metazoa; phylum Chordata; class Aves; order Charadriiformes; family Charadriidae; genus Anarhynchus; species Anarhynchus alexandrinus. Next base: position 603,927 of record VUYV01000386.1, on the reverse strand, counting down.
GACGGGACTCGAGAGAGGGTGGGAGTTTTCGTGGTGACTTCCAGGTGGGCACGAAGTCAGGGAGAGGAGCTGTCGTGAGAGTGACCTTTCCTGAGCACGGTTAGGTGTGGAGCAGAGTCATTTTCTCCCGCAAGCGTCTCGTCTCGGCCGTCGTCCTTTCCGTCTGCAGCCAGCAACGCAGCTCCAAGCCCCGGGAAAGTCCCAGAAACGTGACGCTGCCCCTCAGTGACTGTTTCCTTCTTTCCACATTTGCTTTGGATCTTTCCATCCCATCATTTCGGCTCTGGGCAAGGCAATGGGATTATACAGGAGATCCACAGAGACTTTGTCCTCCTTTAGCGTGCTTATTGGTGTTGATAAATTGGGCAGGAGGAGGCAGAGAGGCAGTTGGATGTTTCATCATTACCTCGGTCTGACACAGCCACAGCGGTATCACAGGAGCACGTGGAGTCCAAGCCTCAGCCGCTGCTGGGGGCTGTGCACACACACTAAGAAAAGACAAGTCTCGGACCCTAAATATTCTGTGGGGCAGAATACTTAACGCTCAAGTGCTGTTCTCCCGGGAGATATTGTTTTGCGAGACACTCTCTGTGCCCTTGTAACATTTGGCAGAGCGGTGTCAATAATTTATGTCTCGAGAACGACGGACCTTGTCCCTGAGGATTGCCTTCAGCAGGTAGCCTTGCCCGCAGGGGAGGGGATGATGGGTTTTCTCCAGAGCAACAGCTCCCCTCCCCGGAGCAGTGCCTCTGCAGAGACCTCAGTCCCTGCACAAGCGTGCAGGGAACAACCAGGTGAGGGGAAGATGCCGATTAGGACATCCTGACGCCTCCTACACTTTGCAAAGCACCTGCCTTGGAGAAGCAGGGACAGAGCTTCAAGGCAGCTCAGGGCTGAAGATGCTTGCCGTGGTGATTTTGATGAAGCCATGCCGGGGAGCTGGAAGGCCCACAATGTTTGGAGATGGCCTCCCAACATCAGCCAAATCTGCTTTACAACCTTTGATGTAAGGTTTTGGAGGACACCTGTAATGGGGACACCGTCCCCAAAGGGAGGACAGATGAGCTGGGCTCACAGTATTCAGGGTTCAGAAGGTACATGCATGAAACCAGCTCAGACTCCCATCTGGGTGGTCACACGCCACATCATTCTTAGGCTCGCCTCCTTCAATTTTGAGTTTGGGGACAGTTGCTGCTGAGGCCTGGGGACCCCATGGTGCTGATTTACCAGTGAGACGTGGGCACATCCGTTAAACGCCGTACTCTTAGAGCCACTGCAGAGTGGGTCTTCTCGAGGAATGAAGCGATTGATTTCCCCAGGTGCCCCCCAGCATCAGAGCAGCTCTAGATGTCAGAGCTAAAGCTTTCTTTGCCAACCTCACAGACCATGGGGTCTCCTAAGAGAGTCACCCCCAGCCATGAGCTGTGGGCGTTCAAACCTAGGTAGCTTGAGCAAGTGATTCACAGGGTGAGAGGTACAGGGGAGGGGATTTTCGGGGGTGGTTTCCCCTTTTTCTCCACTGCTCGCTCTCTCCCCCCCTACACCACTGTCCCCACTCTCCTGACAACTGCTCGCCTCCAGCTACGGGGCATCACTTCAGCTCCCGACTGCGTGTCCTCCTCTTTGCTGGGATTCCTCTCTGTCCTCTGTGTGTCCTTACAGCTGGCAATGCCTCGTATGTCTCCAGGAAGTGTTTGTAAAGGCTTTAGTTTAGTTTGCAGTGGGACACGGGGGAAGCACCGGGACTTTGAGGAAATTCTGGCATGGGGGCCCAGCGGCTCACAGCAGCGAGACCTCCTTCTGCACCTGCAGGGAGCGTGCTCAAAACTACCTTAAACAAAGCTGTGGTGGCTGTGCGCAGGTCACCGGGTATGGCTAGCCCAGGGCATTGCCAGCCCATCCCTACAGCACCCCAGAGCTGCCCTGGAGGGGAACGAGTTTGGAGAAGTGGGGTGAGTATCTGACAGGTTGGGGTGGGGGATGCCGCCTTCTCCACCCCAAACGCAATAGCCGAGCCCTTGCAGCAGGGAGTTGGCACCTACATGGACTCAGCACACCTTCTCGGGCAGGTGGTGACAGCCCCAGGCTGGTGCAGCGATCCCCGGGAAGCCTGGGAGGCATGTCCCTGTGCGGAGGGTGGCAGGGCAGCAGGGACAGCACCACCATGGTGGGCAGCATGGCCTGACAGCTCTGAGGGCGACATCTGCCCAGCTCCAGGTTGTGCCGCGGGCACTGCCCTGGGACAGGAACCTCCTGGAGGAGGCAAGGGAGCCAGATCTGCTTGGACACCCAGACTCCATTAACCCCAGGAGCCCGCAGGTGTCTCTAGGGTCCCCGACCCAAACCACTTGTGCACATTTATAGGGCCTGCTCACACGCATCCGTAAGGACCACACCTCCCCCACGCACTGTGACAGGCAACAAATATCACTGCATACATCCAGAGGGTCCCTAACACTTGTACACCCCTATGGGTTCTATGTAGCCCTCAAAGATCCAGAGGGACCATATCCCCTGCACACATTGATCCATAAACTCATGCACAATGCCCAGTGCACACACTATCAGGGACCATACAGACTGCAACTCTAGAGCCATCATAACCCCTGCGTGTCCCTGTAGGCACTGTTGTCCCATGCACACCTATAGGGACTGCGCAGACTGCTGACCCAATGGGACCACATCCCCTGCCCATCCCTGTAAGGACCATAATCCCACGGACAGGTAAAGGGGCTGCATACACCCATAGGGACCACAGCCCTGCACACCCCTATGGGGACCATAACCCCACACCCTGCACTTCGCATGCCCCTATAGAGACGACTCCCCCTGTAGGGATCATAACACCATGCCACACACCTCACATGCACCTATAGGGACCACAGCCCTACAGACCCTATGGGGACCATAACCCCACACTCCGCACCTCACACACCCCAATGGGCACCGCTCCCCCTGCAGACCCCTGTGGGGACCATAACCCCATGCCCCGCACCTTACAGACACCTATAGGGACCACAGCCCTGCAGACCCCTATGGGGACCACAACCCCGTGCACCGCACCTTGCACACCCCTATAGGGACCACTCCCCCCACAGACCCCTGTGGGGACCATAACCCAATGCCCTGCACTTCGCACACAGCTATAGGGACAACTCCCCCCGTAGACCCTTATGGGGACCACAACCCCGTGCACCGCACCTCGCACGCCCCTATAGGGACCACCCCCCACACAGACCCCTGTGGGGACCATAAACCAATGCCTTGCACTTCGCACGTACCTATAGCGACGACCCCCCACACAGACCCCTATGGGGACCACTTCCTCCGCAGACCCCTATCAGGACCATAACCCCATGCCCCACAGCTTGCACACTCCTATAGGGANACCACAGCCCTGCAGACCCCTATGGGGACCACAACCCCGTGCACTGCACCTCGCACGCCCCTGTAGGGACCACTCCCCCCGCCAACCCCTACGGGGACCATAATCCCACACCCCACAGCTTGCACACTGCTATAGGGACCACAGCCCTGCACACCCCTATGGGGACTATAACCCTGTGCGCTGCATTGCTCACACCCCTATAGGGACCACACCCCACACAGACCCCTATGGGGACCACAACCCCGTGCACCGCACCTCGCACACCCCTATAGGGACCATTCCCCACACAGACCCCTGTGGGGACCATAACCACACACCCTGCACCTCGCACACGCCTATAGGGACCACAGCCCCGCAGACCCCTATGGGGACCATAACCCAATGCCCTGCACTTCGCATACAGCTATAGGGACAACTCCCCCCGTAGACCCCTATGGGGACCACAACCCCGTGCACCGCACCTTGCATGCCCCTATAGGGACCACTCCCCCCACAGACCCCTGTGGGGACCATAACCCAACGCCTCGCGCTTCGCACACACCTATAGGGACCACCCCCCACACAGTCCCCTATGGGGACCACTGCCCCCGCAGACCCCTATGGGGACCATAACCCCACGCCCCGCACCTCGCACACCCCTATAGGGACCACACCCCACACAGACCCCTATGGGGACCATAACCCCACGCCCCGCACCTCGCACACCCCAATGGGCACCGCTCCCCCGGCAGACCCCCGTGGGGACCCTTCCCGGGCACGGCACTCCGCCGGACCCGGACCCGGACGGCGCAGCCCGACCCTCCCGCTCCGGCGGGGCCGGTGCCGGTGCGCTCTGCCCGGGGCGGGCCGGGGGGTGGAGGGGGGCGGG
>VUYV01000386.1:501433-597574 GCA_008711295.1 Anarhynchus alexandrinus | reverse complement strand
CTCTGGACCCCGCTGGCCCTGCCCTGCCCGGCCCGGCCGGGGAGAAGTTTAAAAAGCACGAAGAAAATTGCTCTGCGTCCTCCCGGCGGGTGCCGTTGCCTTGTGCTCGCAAGGGGTGTTCGGGAAAGCAGTGGGAGTGTTATTTTTTCCTTTCCTTTTTTATTTCTTTTCCCTTCTAAATCCGCGTAACTCAGGCTAGCAGCCTGTCCTTTCTGGCTGGCTGCTGGGGAAGTAGTTTGGTGTCCTTTTCTCAGCGGTTTGACACGTTGCTGTAATACGGGAGAACGCTCTCGACGTGTCAGAGAAAATCTTGTTTAAAAGCCAAAGCTCAGGCTTCCGTAACAATTCTTCTTTTGGACAAATGCATGCGCTCTCTCAGTTCATATCTATTTTTTGGGTGAAAAAGTCCCTCCAAATGATGTGTACTCCTTGCGTGCTATGAATCCAAGAGGTTCCTATGTTTGAACACGAAAATTGGTGAGGAGCTGCTTTATAAGAACAGTTGTGAACAGGAGCGGGGAAAACCCTTATCTCTAGCAGATAGTGCTTCATAAAAATTATTTTAATTAAGAAATTTTAATCAAAACAATTGCAATCACTGATGATATTTTTAAGGCTGAGCTTCAATCGCGGTCAACAGAGTCTGGGGGAAGAAATTTTAGCTTTTTACTAAGAAAAAGAGATGAGTGACGCAGTTTTTATTTATTTGGGAAGATGTGTTTTATTTAGACTCCTCCCTTTGTAAGACTACACAGGCAGGGGTGCTGGCTGGTGTGAATTACTGTGTCTTCAGCGAGGACAGACAGTAGTGCTGGTTTACTCTTGCTGAGGGTCTGGGCCACGTATTCCATCGCAAACCCCCGCCTGCCACTGGTCTCTGTGCAAGAAAATAACTTCACAGTGTTAAAACCATTGTACTGTCTTTTAGGTCACTCCTGTCTGTATACTAAAGGGTCCTGAAAGTAGCTTAGTCAGGAAATAGGCTCTTTTAAGTATTTTCTAAACGAAGGGCTAGTTGCCCAACTGGCCGGCTCTTTTGGCTTCAAGGCAACTTTGTCTGGGTCTTATCTTCACACTAAATTCGGGAATCTGACTCGGATGCCCATATGTTACTTGTGCTCTAGCTCCAGCGTGCTGCAGGGTTGGATCCTACACCCTTTGAAATTGCAGACAGTGTTGCCAGACGTGTCTGAATTATTCCTGATGTTTTCATTTCTTTGATGCTTGCTTTTCTTTATTTAGATAAGTTCTGGCAAAATGATTCACCTGTGTGTAGAAGTATGAATGGCAGATTGAGTGCTTGGAAAGCTTGACTTTCAGAGCATTTTAAGGAATTGATTGACTTCTATAATATGGTAGCTGGTAAAAAATTATACCTTTCAGAGCTGTGTTACCTGAACTTGATCAACACTGCACGGTGGTTTAAATATTATCTCCAGCTGCATCTCCAGCAGACAGGGTCTGCATCAGTCTGAGGACAAACGCTATCAGCGCTCTAAGCAGAATGTAAATATGAGGAGTGGAATGGTTTGTCTTTGTCTCGGAGAACTGCTGCTGAGTAACAGGGAAGGAGAGCATCAGAATGTGGTCGGATATTTCTGTCTGTTTGAGGTTGTCTCAGTCGGAGTTAAGTGTAACATCCAGAATAATTCACTGTAGCGATGACAAGTGCATTAAATCTCAGTGTGCATCCCACCAAAACCTCTGGGATGAGGAGGACAGCACTATAAACAGAAATTATTACAGGGGACTAGAGACAGCCCATGGTGAACAGTACCCCGCACCCGGGGAAGATTAAGCAGGACTTCCCCGCACTTCACCGTGAGCAAGATCACACTTTAAATTTTATTTCAGCGTAAATGGTCGGTTAGCAGTACTGTGTGTAGATGTTATTTCTCTGCTAAGTTCTCATCCTTTTTTTGCAGAAAATCCTTATTAACTCAGTTAGAAAGAACATTTTGATGGAGGCCGGGCTCATTTTATGTCGTTTGATCGAAAGGAGGGTTTACAAATTCACAGGAGAACTGTCACTCTCATGTGAAATGAAAGGCTGTCTGTGCACTGAGATATGCGTGTGCGTTTCAGAGCCGGTCTTGTTTTCAGGCACTACCACGTACCTTTAAAGCAGAGGCGCTGCTGTGATTCTGGGCCGAGCAGCGACAGCAACTGATACTGAAGTTCATTTCTAAGAGCAGTAAGTGGAAGTGCTTTGAAAAACAGGAGCTGAAATATTCATATTTTACAGAAACACTTGTAATGCTTTAAACTTAGCTGATTTTTTAATGATTATGGGATCTTTCAGCCTGACCGTATATGACTGCCTCTTGTCTGGATCTTGCTTTGGGGTTACACAGCCAGAACTAATGCATGCTGGGCGCCAGGTAGAAACTGGGGCTGATTTCTGAGAGTTATAGCCAGCAACGTTTTGTTGCTCTCTGACTGTGCTTGTGAGGATGGCTGGTTTGTTTTTGTCAGCTTGTCAGGGTTTTTTTTTTTCTCAAGCATTTCTTAAGTAGGCAGAGTATTTGCTTTACTTTCAGTATGGGAATGAGTTTGGGCATCTCTGATGGTGAACCAGGAATATCAGCTGTTTGTTTTCGAAGCTGGGTATGTTTTTTTCAGTAGCAAGGAGGGGTGACCCAGAATATTCTCTTCCCGTGGCCATGACCCTAAATCCCCACGCTCCAGTACATAAATAATTCACCGCTGGTAGTATCGCTCTGTGACCCCTGTTTAGCCCTCAGCAGCGGTACCCATTGCGCTCTCTGCTGAGATAGGAGTGCACAAATTGGAAAGTGGTTGTAGTTTGCGGCTGGGGTTTGAAGCGTCACCAGGGCTCACCGCGTGGGCAGCCGAAGCCCGTCCTTGCCAGGCAGAGGGAGACGGTGGCAGTGGTGGCCCTGGGGCCGTGGTGGCAGCCCAGCTGTTCTCCTGCAGCTGCTGGGGAGCAGCGCTGGGATCTTTCCCAGCAAACTGTCTCTGTGTCCTGCTAAAGGGCCGCCTCCTGTATCTGTCCTTGCATGACTGTCTCCAGGAAGTGTTTTGGCTTTTGAAAGGGAGAAGGGAAACAAGCACCTTCTGCTCAGAGTGCTTCACGTTACCCCATTCTGAGGGCATCTTTGTTGCTACAAAGAGGAGAGACATTTGTGCTGCTCTTTTCTGTGGTCTCTGCCTTTGCATCCTCTGCTCTGTGAATAATAACAGGGACCATTTTTATAAATGAACATCCTTTTCCCGTGTAGAGGCCACAGTTAAATTGATCAATTTCTTGCCATTTTTACTCGGCAGCTCTGAGTTTCAACAGGAATCAGAGGCAATGGATCTGTTTGTCCACAGATCCGGGAAGGCTGCACGCACTGTTTTGCATGATGCTCGCTTGAAATACAGGAGGTTTTCTCTTCCTGCAGGCTGCGTCTCACCACAGCGCTTGGGTCCTGTGGGTGCTGGGGGGATCGCTGGAGGGTAGCTAGTTTCACCCCTCTTTGCTAACAGTGGAACTTGTGAAAACTACCTGTCTCTAGAGTTAGTTGTGATCACAGCTGGCTCCTTCGGCTCTGCTCTCCTCTCCGCTGCTGTGTGGAGCTTGAGCCAAACAATCAAACTTCATACCTCCCCAGGGCAGGGAGAGAGTGCTCTGAACACACACCTGGCCATAGGAACTATGCAGAAGATTTTCTTTCTTGGATGTTGTCGCCGCTTTCTTTCTCTTTCCACTGATTTGTTTTTATGCTCTGTTGTTGTTTTTTTTTTTTAACTCCACTCTCTCTCATTTACCCGGCTCACTCACGTGCCGTTCATCTGCTCTTTGCCCTGCTTTGTATTGTTTATTCCTGTTGGTTTCTCAGTCTCTTCACTGAAGTGCCCTGTCCCTCCCATAGGCACAGAATGTAGGTCCACAAGCACGTGTCAGACTTGATTAAGGTAACACAGAAAAAAAGCACAATCTTGTGGCCTCAGAGAAGTTACTCACGACTCGTTCTTCTGTTTGAAACCAGTACCGCACCTTAGTGTAGTTGGGGTAATTCCCGTGCAGGGAGAAGACCTGAATCTTGTCCTGTTTGCGTTGATGAATTGCCTGTTCCTAGTTAGCCAAATCAAGGCAAGGGTGGGTATTTGTATGCATGTACCTGCACAAAATATTTTTCCTTTTGCCTCACATGTATGGGGGAAACCAGTTTCCCTCTGGACACAGTTTGCACAGTTTGGTGACTGGTTTTTTTGCCATGCTTTCCTCTCTGAATCTATTTTATAAAGACACTGGCTTTATTTCATAAAGAGACTGGCTTTGGTAGCAGCGCAGGGGCTGCCTGGCTCCAGACTTCCACCGACCGCTTCTGAGTCTTCTCCTTTCTTTTTGAACTTCTCCCAGTAGGAGAGGCTGCTCTCAGGAACCATGCTGCCTTCACCAAATCATTTCAGTGTCTCTTAATTCCCATTTATTTGATATTTTTCTGCTTTCTAATTAACTTTTTCTATTAGTAACCCTCCATCATAAGGTGTCAAGGGAATCCAGTCTAGCTCTGAACTTCTATTTCTTTTAGTTTTGTAATCTCTTATATCCTCAACTAACAGTTGATCTGTGTGTCTTTGGAGATCAGACGCCTTTTAAAACTTCTGTTTCACATAAGAAGATCTGAACCTTATCAGCAAAATGAGATCATGGAGCTTTTTTGCTTGCCTTTGCCCCTACTCGCATGGGCAATCTGTATTTCCTTAGATCTGTGCGCGCTGTATTGCATGGAGGTCTCAAACGTCTCATTACCCAGATGGATAAGCCTGGAATTCTTTCACAATAAATATTTTGCTGTAGTTCAGCTCTTGCCCCAACCTCCTTTATTGCGATGGCAGGGCTCTTCAGAGAAAGTACAGTTTTCATCAATAGGTTTAAAGTCCCTTAATTGTTCTTACAGTGTAGGATTTGGTGCCAAATAGAGACCTTGTGCCTGAAACCGCTTCTGCGTGCGCTCGTGTTTTCCAAAGCGCTGCGTACCCACCCAGAGCTGTTATGGGCTTTGTGCGTGCAGGTACGCGACCATGGGCACTAACAGACGGACAAACTGTACCGGCGGCGCTCTTAGCATCATTCCTGCACACTTTCGTGCCTGTGAAATAGCTGGTGAGACCCGCTATTTTTTATTTTGTTTTCTTTCCACGACCAAGACCGGCGCCGGGTTCCTTTCCCGCAGAAGAACACCGCTTCCAGTTCTTCCCGGCACCCGCGATTGCTTTCCCGCGTGGGGGCTTTTCCAGGGTCTCCCTTTCGCTCTCTCTCAAGCCAAAAGCGGGGGGGAGGGATGGATGTCGCCGGGCGGGTGTCGGGGCCGGCGGCGGGGAGGGCAGGTCGCTGCTCTGAGGAACTGTCGCGACAGTACAGCAGGTGGCAGCTCTGCGCTGAGCCGGCAGCCTCGACGGGGCGGGGGAACGCGGCTCCCGCGGGCTCCAAGCTCCCACTCTTCCCAAATACCTCCGTAACCGTTTGGAGGTAGATCTTGCCCCTCGCTGCCCCGGCCACTTTCCGCTCGGTGTAACAGCCCTCTGCCGAGAAACCTCAGTTGGAAAATTTTATTTTAACTTTTTAGTTACGAAATCTTTACGTGACAGTTTCTTTCCCCGTGGAGCTGCCGCGCCGCTGCTCGCAGGAGCCGGTGTGACCCGTTGCGGGGTTGGTGCCTGCAGTAAGTTCCTTGCCCACATCACAGCAACCCTGGGAGACTTACTCAATTTGTGTATCAGTGTCAGATGTGTAAAGTGCTTGTGTAAGGTGGACAGTCTGAGCGCTGCTAGTGTTTACTACTCCTGGTATACAGCCTAACGAACCTGTCCCAAAGACAGGAGCTTTGCTTTCCAATTGCTGATTCTGCCTCACGTGATAAAGATGGGAGAGGTGATGAGCTCACAGCGACAGTTGTTTTCTTGTTGATTTATCAGTGTAATGCCTACGCTACTTCTGTTTCAGCTGGAACGTATTTTCCACATACATGCATTCGTACAATGGGTGTGTATCTATAATGCAATTATGTCGCCTATGCGTTAGTTTTGAGTTCACCAAAAAGAGTGAGTCAGGAAAACCACCAGCCTCATTCTGCTGTCATAATCTGGGGTCAGGATATGGTCCTTAGCACACGCGTAATTAATCTTTCAGTGAAATTTGTCGTTAAAACCCGACTAAATCCCAGAAGCTTCACAAATAATTCTTGTATTTGGCATAAAGATTTTTCAGGAGGCACCTGACTTTTCCTTATAGTATTTGTTTTTAAGAAAGAATATTTCCTCACTTATGTTGCGTGCTCGTGCACAAATGCTTTGCTCTCGGAAGGGTGTCCTGATGCTTAGCCATGGGTGCATTCACCTGTCCTTGTACACACACACACACACACGCAGGTGTTGACCACATGCCCGCTCAGGTCACTATGAAAAACCATTTCCAGTGTTCCTCCCCAGAAACCCTGCTGGGAAGCACCCGCTGCTTTTCTTTCTGGCAGCGGCAGAGACCGGTTATCTCTTTCGCTGACCTGGGACTGGAGCATCTCTAGCACTTTCAGAAACAAGCTCTGCTTGGGCAGAGTCGCTTCCGCACAAGGGAGGCTGCCTCCCAGCAGGGTTTGCTGGCAGCAGCATCCCCATGTTTCCCTCCGTGGATCAGTTTGCAGCGGTGTTTGTGTAATCAATTAAAGCCCCATCCTTCTGGCGGTGAGATCACTGGCAGAGAGCGTGGTCCGCCGCCTGACCTGGGGGTGATGCTGAGGAGGCAGCAGGGGTGGGGGCAGCTGATGAAGGGAGGTGTACGCTTGCCTTCTCCTCTGCCCTTTCACTGCTAGCGCGGGGGAATAACGGGGAAAGCGGCACTCAGCGTGGCAGAAACTGCGGTGTGGGAGCCCCTCTCATGGGACGGCACAGACCCGGCTCGGTCAAGAGCCGCACGTGGCTCTGTGCGGTCGGTGTTTGAAGCCTCACAAGGCGGGTGGCAGGTCTGGGGACAGGCGCCAAACCAAACCACGAATAATGCACGGCCGTGCTCTGCGCCCGTGAGTGGAATCCCTCTCCCTTGGAGAGACCTGTCCCTTCCGGGGGAGCTGGCTCCGCGGCTGGGTAAATCGCCTCTCTCAGACTAACTGCGCTTTCTTTCTGGGTTAGTAAGAGAGCGTAGGGGAGTCTTTAACCTCACTCTTTTTTTTAAGGACTTGTAGTGAGATCCTGGCTGTGCTGAAGTTGATTGGAGTTCTGCCACAAACTCCATCACAGCTATGCTTTTAGCAAGCTTTTAGCTCAGCCAGACACTGCTCTTTTTATTGTGCTCTGCCAGATCTGTTTGGTCATTCTTTTTCCATTCTTCCCCAATTTCATAAGGACTTGGAATAGGAAATTCTGTTTTCTAACATCCCGTACATTTGGTCTCCAAGAGAGGGGATTTTCAGAAGGCAACTGAGTGAAGTTTAGCGTGTGTACAACCTGCACTACTGCAAATAGTCAGCTCTTCCCATCGCCTTTTCCTATCCAGCATCTGCAGACCTCTCTACACCAATCTTATTTCCCACAGGCCGCATCCCGGCTGGTTGGGGCTGTCAGCGAAGCTCCCCTTGTCTTCAGTAGAAGGGAAACCTGTGCCCACACTCGTACTATCAATTAGTGTTGAAAATCTGTGGATATTGGGAAAACAGGACACTACTTTCAGAAAAGACTGTGGTGAAGGACAGCGGTCCTCCAGCCTGCTGTTACCTCATTGGTAATTAAGACAGCAGGTTAAGTTTCTGGGCTGGTGAGTGGGCAGGGAGTGCTAAAGCAAGCTGGTCCTTCACAGCCCCTGCAACTTCACCTTCTCTCTGGCTACAAGGTCCCTTCGGCCTGGGCAGGTGGATGTTACTTCTGCACAGTATTCCCCCCGTCACACTACCCAAAGTGTCCCAGAGCTCATTGCAGAGGCAAACGTCGGTGTCGCAGGCTCGCTTCTGAAACCAGACAGTGCTCTCCGTTTCAGCTCTTTGCTTCTCCATCTCCCCAGGATGCCTGTGGTTTTCTTCTCCAGCCCAAGAAAAGAGGGTCATGTGTGGACTGGAGATATCCCCATCAAATACAGTCTATAAAGTCCTTGCCAGCCCTGGGACACTGACATGAGTTCTACATTTCCACAGATAGGTCCTGAAAAAGACCTGACAAACAGCCGGGGATACCTGGGATGTGTTTATTCAGGTGGAGCTTCCTTGGCCAGTGAAAGGGGCACTAGACAGGGAAACTGCGGGCTCTGGTCCCAGCCCTGCCTCAAGCTTTCTCAGGGATATCAAGCAAATCCTTCCTCCCTCAGTCCACAGAACACTAAGAGCAAGGAGTTTCTCCCCATGGGTGCAGGAGACGAGCGAATCCCCATGCTGGAGTTGCTGAGGTCAGGAAGCTGAGGCATTAGTAGTGGCTGTGGAAGATGGGAGTGTTTCACAGTGTGAAAGTTACTGTAGAAAGAGCCACTTACAAAAACGGACCTGGAGCTCTCTCAGCCTGGGTCTGCTGTCAGTGACATCGCCTCGCCTGCAGAAACCTCACTGCAGTCATTGCTTTAGTCTGGGTCTAGAAAGATTGGGATCTGTGCCCTAGTAGAGGTTCTCTGCTGTGTTTTGAGCCCATTTCTTTATGGTGCTTGGGGCTGGACCCTCCAGTGGGGCAATCTGGTTTGGCTACACAAACTCTACAGAATCACAGAATTGCAGAGGTTGGAGGCACCTCTGGAAACGTGGCTTTTCAGTACTTAAGAAGTACCTTATAAGAAAGATGGAGACAAACATTTTAGCAGGGCCTGTTGGGATAGGACAAGGGGTAATGGTTTTAAACTAAAAGAGGGGAGATTTAGACTAGATATAAGGAAGAAATTTTTTACAATGAGCATGCTGAAACACTGGCCCAGGTTGCCCAGAGAGGTGGGAGATGCCCCATCCCTGGAAGCATTCCAGGTCAGGTTGGACAGGGCTCTGAGCAACCTGGTCTAGTTGAAGATGTCCCTGCTCATGGCAGGGGCGTTGGACTAGGTGGCCTTTAAAGGTCCCTTCAACCAAAACTATTCTATGATTCTGTTCTGTTCTATGATTCTCTGAGATCAACCAGTCTGAACTCCAAGCAGGGTGAGCTAGAGCAGGTTGTCTAGGACTGTGGGTTTTGGATGTCACCAAGGATGGAGGCTCTGGGACCTGCTGGGACAGTGTTTCAGTGTTCGAACACTCTCAGCGTAAAAGAGTTCCTTCTTGTGTTTAAGTGGAATTTCCTGTGTTTCAATCTGTGCCCGTTGCCTCTTGTCCTGTCACTGGACACCACTGAGAAGGGCCTGGCTCCGTCTGCTTTATACCCCCCCATTGGTACACAGTGATAAGATCCCGTGAGCTTTTTGTTCTCTAGGCTGAGCAGTCGCAGCTGTCTCAGTCTCTCCCCCTTATATGAGATGCTCTGAGCCCTTAAACACTTTTGTGACCCTTCACTGGACCCACTCCAGGATGTCCGTGGGGAGCCCAGCACTGGACACAGCACTCCAGACGTGTCTCACTAGTGCTACGTAGAGAGGAAGGATCACCTCCCTCGAGTCTGAAAATTCATTACTGATGATTTACTTCCCTACTGCACAAAGTAGCTCCTCTCTTCCCTCCCACATCTCCATGCTAGGACTGAGAGATGAATACCCTTCGCACATCTGCTGGACTTCACACCCCACCTGGTCTTTACTGCGGTTTGTTCCTGTCCATTTCCTCCATTTTATACTACTCTGCTCACTTTCTCCTTGTTCTGTTTTGGTTTTCCGTCACTCCCTGCTATTGTCCCTCTGCCAGTTTGCCTTGCCTTCACCCTCTTCTCTCTTTAGCAAAGTCTGTTGATTTCATCTTTCAACATCAGAGCCCCAGCTGATGCCCAGCCTTGCTACCCTGCTGCTTACACCCGTCCCTTTTGGTGCTTTGTATTTCCAACAAGACCTTTTTAAGACCTTTTTTCTTCTTTCCCCCCTTTGGAAATGGCCACAACTGCTTTTCTGCATTAGTGTCCCTGTGTTCCTTCCACTGTGTTTCTTCCCAAAGTACTCATTAGTCCAAAGTTGCATGAGAGCCTTCCCTGCTGAGGTACCGGCGAGCAGGACCTGACCTGCTCTGCCTTGGGATGTCCTGCCATGCAATACATCGGTAGGTTTTCTTCCCACGCTGCTAGGCCAGCACTGGCCTGGAAAAACATCCCTGATGTCACTATGTCTATTCTGGGTCTACGTGGAAAGAAGCTTTAGTGTGCTCACGTAAATGACGTTAATGAAAAAGCTGCATAAATCATTATCTCAGGATATGATTGTACAGTTACGCAACTCTGGCTGCTCCGTCCGCTGCCACAGGTAACGCGCTCCAGTGAGTGAGGCTTGTTTTCCTGAGATAAGAGATGTGTCGTCATAGAAAGATTTCTGAAGTGTCTCATAGCCTTGTGCAGGTGATTAGGATGCGGTTGACATCAGTGGGACTAATTGTACCCAAATGGCTGCACATGCAAGACCCAAATATTTCAGGTGACTCTGTTACCCTGCTTGAAGCTTTCACAGTGGACAATTAGACAGCGGCACCCAAGAGACTTATACCGACCAAATCCTTCCTCAGTTAAGTGTGAGTGACCTTCCACCAGCGTGGGACTCGGCCCTCTGTGCTTTATGGAAATAAACTGGATCACACACAGCGATGTGATTGAATTGGCAAGAAACTAACCAGTTTGATCCAAGTTTGACTTTCTCCTCCCCCTACAATATT
The DNA here is from genome assembly GCA_008711295.1 of Anarhynchus alexandrinus. NCBI lineage: Eukaryota > Metazoa > Chordata > Aves > Charadriiformes > Charadriidae > Anarhynchus > Anarhynchus alexandrinus. The sequence goes on along the minus strand of VUYV01000386.1, from coordinate 586,826 downwards.
TTGTTCTGCTGGTGCTGAACGGTCTTTTTTCTCTCTGTAGACGTTAAAGACGAGGACAAAGAGTGAGCACTCAGGACACACAGTTTGGTGTGCTGAGGGCATAACGAGATTGCACTTTCAGCATTGCTGAAGCCACATTGTTTTATTCCCATACGCTTACGAGCTAGGTCTGCTTCTGACGGTTGCGTTCGATTTATCTCATGTGTACTCCGACATGGCAGACAGTGCTTTCCTATCACCTCTGATTTCTTCAGGTCGTTCGAAAGTAGGTCTCCTCCCTTCCACGTGGCTGGCACCCAACTAGAAATCATTTCTTTGTTAAGTTGTGACCAACAACTAACTCAGAGAGTAGCTCTTATTACTGTTCCTTCATGATGAAAAACAAAGAAGGGATTAAATTTGTTCTTACCGTCTGAGTTGTATTTTTGTTTGTGGTAAGGACCAGTGAGTTCAGGTCCTGGCTGTAACCAAGGAACAACCAAGCATAGTTTTATGAGAAACTGTTCACAAACTGAAATACTATCCTGGACACGTGGTTTTGTCCTCATGGAGGGCAGCAGGCTCAAGGTTCAGCTCTCAGGCAGATAATGACTGAGAGGACGAGGCACTTCTCACTGGCTCCAGTTGTCCCAGAGTATATTCACTTTGATTGCCTCAAGTATTTTTAGTGAATGGAGTTAAACTGTCCATCCAGGCAGTAGGGAGCTGTGTCCTTAAGACTGTATCAAACTCCATTCAAATCACAGTAGGAGAAAGGACAACAGTTTCAGGAGAAACAAGGTGACCTGCAGCATAAGGTGGTCTTAGACTCAGAATTGTAGCAGAATTTAGGTTGGGAGGGACCTCTGGAGGTACCCCATCCTGTCATCTGCTTAAAGTGAGGCTAACTTCAATGGTAAAAGAGGTTGTTTGGGGCCTTATCCAGTTCAATTTGAAGACCTCCAAGGGTAGAGATCCCTCAGCCTCTCTGGGTCCCTGTTTCAGTGTTTTGCTATCCCACTACATTTTTTTTTCTTTTATAACCAAGTGGAATTTCCCTTATTGCAACATGTGCTCATTGCCTCATCTTTGTGTTACACCTCCAAGAACATCCTTGCTCTGTCTCGTTTGCAGCTCGCCATTAGTGGGGTGTAGGTCCTCTCTTAGCCTCTCTGTCAGGTTAAACAAACTCAGCTCTGGGGAGAACTGGTTTGTATTCTTCAGTTTCCATCCCACCAGTACCTCCAGCTCCACTTGCTCATCTTTGAGTTTCTTGTGCTGCCTCTGTGTACCTCATCCCACACAGCCCCTTCTGGGTGTACATTAGTCCCTCACCTGACCTTTCCTGCCCAGATGGCTCTATTATATTAAGCTAAGTGGTCTGTAGTGTTTTAGTGTTATCCACGCTGTCATCTTCCTCTGTACTTTGAGTGATTGCACTCTTGACACCGAGAGTGTCTTCGACAAGTGTTCAAAATGAGCCCAAACCACTATGGGCTAGTAAATAATGGTCCTAATACAATCTCTGTGATTGAAAAATGACTCTTAGCATTTCTGTACTGCAGATACCATTAAATGGTCATCTGATGCTTAATATATCTTGGAGATATGTACTAAGGGCTCGGTTCTGCCAACCTGCTGTCTTTAGAAAATGTGTTGTCTCCAACGGGATGTACCGGATGCTGGTGCCAAATAGACAGACCTCATTAGCTTCCCACATCCTTCCCAATCAGCAAGATCTGTAATGCGGTGGGGAGGTATTTGCCTCGAAAAGCCATCAGGATTACTGATGGTTGAATGAATCTTCTTTTCAGGAGGGAACCGTGCAGTATCGTATAGGACGGGGACCTCAGGCCTCAGCATCAGGTCCTTGTTCTGCCACTCACGTTCTGTGCAACCCTGGGCCAGGGCCAAAATTTCAAACATGTCCTGTAAGTTGGTGACCAGTTTGAGATACCTCAGGCACGATTGTAAAAGATGGTGAGCACCCACAGACCTGTGTCAATCAGTAGGAATTCAGCATCTTTTGGAGAACACCAAATAGCAGTTCCTCTTCTTCAGTGAGGAATAACCATAGGAGCAAACAAAAGGAGCCCTGATTTGGGATGGGGCTAAGTATTTATCTCTTATTTCTGCCACCGTCACCTTTCTCTGAGCCTGTCTTAGCACAAAAAAAAATAATCTGTGCTGTTATGCCCCTTCATGTGACGACCCCTTTACTCCATATTTACCAGTATGTGTGCGTGTATACTTATCATATGATTTGTTATAGCCTCTATGCCTGCTCTCTCTAAAAACAGTACATAATCAAATAAGGTGAAAAATATTCTTATTTTGTGCAGGGTGGTTGTGAACTAATGTAATCCTCTTCCTGGAGCCTCTGAGATCTTCCCAGAGTTTCTTTTGTAGAGCCCATTAGTGTTGCAATTCATTATGCACAAGGGTAGCAGTCTGTAGAGGAAATGATTTGGAAAATGGAACGGACTCAGGTCCCAAACTGTTTCTCATATGAAAGACCAGAAATATGGCATTTAAGGAACGCTAGTAGATATGAGCAACACCAGCATCATTCTCATCAATATGCAATGAAGGAATTTCTCCTCCTTACATCTTTCTTGGTACCCAAGGTGACATTAGGCATATTCCCTCTGCCAAGAGAAAAGAACCTTTCAAACTCTATCATCTTTAAAATGCCACTGTCCCTTATAATCCACACAAGCCATCCCCTTCCTCTTTTTCCTATGGCTCAAGCGATAGCTTGTGGCTGCACTAAGAAAATCAGTGCATTTCACGCTATAATTGTTCCACTGTGTCCATGATATTCACAGAGGGGAAAAAAAAATCTTTGAGTATCCACTCATCCAAGGGGAAAACATTGGATGCAACTGAACTGCGTGACGTTTCTTTTTCTTGGGGAATAGCAGAGAGACCTCAGTACCATTAAAGCAATCCCTAATGGACAAAAGGCTAAAGGTAGGGTAACGGCTGTGTTGACATTAACCCATGAAAACTGTTTAATCCTTTTCTTCTGGACTGCTGGTTCTCCTTTAAGAAACCCACTCCTACCACTGCTGTATATTGAGCTTCTTGCAGAAAAAACCAAGGATTTAAGGAGTGTGGGGACTGGACTCCTAATCTGATTCACTCTTAGAGAAGTTTGTCTTGGGCAGGGCAGTTTTGGTGTAACCTTTAGAAGATCACAGAGCCTGAGCCTTAGGGCTCTGGCGTGTTCAGTGGTGACTCTTTATGAGGGCAGTGCTTTATGCTATGGAGAACAGTTCATCTGCACTGTCACTAACAGCAAGGAAAATGATGGAGAGATAACATCACCCTGGGGTGAAGTGAATTAGTGGAAGCATATGAAAAACTAAACAAAAGCCAGGCAAACCCGTAGATACATGCAGCAGACACGCAAAAAGAAACTGAGCTTTTAAGCCATATTTTTTTTTGTTATTGTTGCTTTTTTTCTGTTTATGGTAGAAATCCAACTACTGCTGGATTTGCACAGTGACTGTGGAAGTGAAAATACTGAATGCCATTCTCGCTACCGTGTGAAAATACATTTTTTTTTTCCCTATTTCTCTCTCCCCAGGGCTCTGGCTGACATCTTAAGGCAGCAGGGACCAATCCCAATAGCACACTGTGAAAGAGAGACTATCTCGGCCATAGATACCTCCCCCAAAGAAAACACCCCAGTCAGGACATCTTCCAAAAACCATTACACCCCTGTGCGCACCGCCAAAAGTAACCCAGGTAAGTGCTGCTTTCCTGCTCGCTCTCTTCAGAGGTGGTTGTACCGCTGCTGTGTTAGAAGTCAGCAGAACATCACACTTGACAAAAGTGGATTTTGTAAACCTAAAATGGCTTTAAAAGGCAATCAGATGGAGCAGAGGAGTGCAAGGATCAGTGGTGATGATTCTTTAAGGTTTTTGCTGAACAGAGTGGCTGTTCTCTCTTGGCATTTTAAAAATTCAGAATCAGTGAGGTATAAATTCAGCTTATACCAAAATGCATGTATTAAGCTTAGAACATTGTGTGTTTCCAACAAAACACACATGCTATAAAGCATAATTGGGCTCTCTGCGCACAGCAGCTGAGAAAGAAATCCACATAACTGGGGCCACCTTATTCATTCAGGTGAGCTATAGGCATGTGCTGAGAGGACAGTGCGAAAGGTGACCTAGAGGGTATCCCAGGAGCTTAAAGACACTGGCCCGAGGTCCTCCGGGAGCATTGGCCTGGAAATTGGGACACGCAATTTTTTTCCCAGCTTCTGCTGGCTGGGTGAACTTGGTCAAATCATTTGACTGCTGCTTGCCTTGATTTCCCCAGTGGCACAAGGATGCCGGCCTCTTCGGTAAAGATACTGTTCTGCTGTATTTAAGGCTTCATACGTTGCTAATTGTCAAACCGATGTCTCGGTGGTTGCTGACCACCTTTGTTGAGTGGGGTGGGGTAGACCTGCCCATCGCTTGCCGTCTCTCAGTTGCAGCTGGATGTGTGCCTCAGGGAGATGCCCTCATTCAGTCACGAGCTGTTCGGCTGCGCATAGGAGTTCGTGGGTGGCATTTCCCGACCCATGTCACCCGGCGATCAGAGGGGGTTTTGCTAATGGTTCCTGCTGGGGCAGCTTCTGAAAGAAGCTAGCAGGAGCTCAGACAGCTCCACGACCCGCGGGGCTGGATGTGCTCTGCTCTTTGTGGGGACGGCCCGTGACTGAGGGCAGTGGCTGTTTGGTTTCCGTTGCTCCGTTGCGGTGACTATTGGAAGGGTTTTGCTGCAATGTGTACCACCCTGTGGAGGCAGGACCAGGTGACCGTGTTCTCTGGAAGCCTCCCCTGCTGCTGGGAACAAAATAATTTCCCTGAGAACTAAGAAGGATTTCTTTGTTCTCCAATTTTCACTCAGAGGTCAGTGAACCCTGTAATTTTTTTATGCCAGAGAGTTATACCTGTAAAATGAAATGGGCTGGAGAACAGTACATGAGGTGAGTTTTCTGGAAGAAGAAGGTGGTTTTGCATATCCAGGGCTTGGGACTGGCTCTTGAGAGGATATGTGATTCTGCCCCGGGACAGAAACACAAGAAATGAGGGTTTATGGCCAGTGAACGGGTATAGGCACCATCAGCGAACAACTCTGACATAAACCTTACGATGAGAAGAATCCCTTTCGGAAGACACCTTGTCTCTTCCCGTTGGCTCCCGTTGGTCAGTTTAGGGCAGGCAAATCCTGAATGAAGATGCAGAAGTAATTCTTTGCTTGCAGCAGAAGTAAATCTTTGCTTGCAGCAGAAGAGACCAGCTGGATACTGGAGGTCTGAGTGAGGTGTCACGTTTAGGCACTGCCAAGTCTGAGAAAAGGCAAATGGGAAGGTTTGTGAGGGGAATGTCTAATTGCAGTATTCTTCTCTGGTGTCTGTCAGTAGCTGATGTCTCCGATGGATGTTTTTAAGACTTACTACTGCATTAGTGGAGGTGCACAAGGGTGTGAGGACCAGAGCACAGGTACCGTGAGCGGGGTGCTGGTACCAACGGTCACAGTGTGACAGCAGCCAGTAAGGAGTCTACTTGGTCCTTGCTGAGGACTGGGACATGAGGTGAGCAAGGCAAAATGCCTGGGAAGGAAAAGGCATGCTGTTAAAGACGATGGTCTGTTCATTCAGCCTCTGCTCGTCTGTGTGTTTGCCCACCTCGTGTGAGGGAGAAAAGCCGTAACAGTTCAGTCAGGGCTCACACAGGCAGACCACGGGCAACAGGAGCCCACTAAGAAAAGGCATTCACCAACCCAGCTAGGAAGGAGGGGGGCTTTACTTCCAGCACAGCCTTCCACAGCCGCTGGCAGCTGCAGGGGTAATGGATCGCCTCTGCCTCGGGGCAGCCAGTTGGACCCAGTCTCACGCCGAGCCCGTGCCAAAGCCGGGAAGGGAAAACTTGCTCTTGCAGCTTGCCCAAAAGAACTTGTTCCTGGCTCAGTGGTGTCCGTTATTAACATGTCCTCATATATCATACGAGACAGAGAGCTAATCACATACAAAAGATCATGAGCTCATAAAACAGCTATAGAGTTAATGTTTTTTATACTGTTTCATTTGCAGAATAGGGCAATGCTCTGTCATAACTATACTCTGTTACTCAGCTAATCTTCAGATTATTGCGGTAATCAGGAAATTGTGTAAGTGAATGCGAAAATCTTTTAGGTTGGGAGGAAAGTAAAAGTTGGAGAACAAGAATGGGTTATAGCACGTTAAGCTAGAATAAAGCTGCTAAGCCCTGGTATGGAAGTAGAGAGGAGTCACCATCCATGCTTGCCTTTGGAGGGGGCAGGGAAGAAAAGAAATAAGAAGAGGGGAATGAGGGACAGCTCGGGGAAAAAAAGCAGAGGCAGTAGCATGTAGTGGCAGGATCCGGGAAAAGCACTGCTCACTGGTGCTGCAGATTGGCTGGAGAAGACCACAGCCGTCGGGTTTTGCAGCAGGATCTGAAGCATCAGGTCTGCTGGCTGTGGTTTGTCTCAGGAGTCCGGAGTGTGAGAGGTTAAGCAACCAGAAAGGACTATAGTTGTTATATACAGGCTGAGATTGAGTTTTATATTTGTTCTGCTTGGAACTTTTGTTTCCAAACTTATAACTAGAAGGGCGCCCTTATGTCTTGCTAAATAAACCATGGCTTCATTTTTCCATTAGGCTTGCTTGGTGTCAGTGAACAAAATGATTGTGGGTGACAATGACAAATGGAGGTGGTCTGTGTCTGAGGCAGTAGAGCCCAAACAAAGCAGCGTGCGCAGGTGCTGCTGAGGGCATGCCTGCGGCACTGCGCTTGCTGGGTGGTGCCTGCTGTTCCTCATGCAGTGTGGAGAGGAGTCCATCTCCCACCGGCCAACAGCCGTCCTTCCTGCAAGCACTCAGACAGCCTTCCAACGGTCACAGCAGGACATCACTGGATGGGAACGTAGAACTTCCTCTGGTAGCCCACCAAGACATGGGCACCATCTCCGGCTACCACAGGTGCCTGAAGGAGAGCTCAAGACCAAGTCAAAGTCCTCCATGGGTTTGTCCAGGCGCTTCATAGCAGGTGGTTGAGCTCTGAGCTCTTCAGTGGGACAGGAGAGCCCGGTGTTAGGTTTGGTCTGTACTTCTCTGTTGAGCTTTGAGATGGAAGAATCCAGGTCTAACTAATGCTTATTGAAGGGAAAAAGAGAAGTAGGTCTCTCTGTCCTAGGCATGGGGACAACTCTCATTCTTCAGATAAGGCAGCTGGTTTTCAAGAAGGCTTCAGTCTTCTACTTTACAATGGCCATGTTCCCCAGGTGTTGTGGGAGATGGCTATTTATCAGAAGCAGAATGCATTTCCCACGCTGCTGAGCTTGAGGGTCCCAAGTGTCTGAAGAGCATCTCTGCAGAGATTATTGCTACTTTTGCTTTCCTCTGAGAATCAGGCTCATGCCCTTTTGGGGTAGCGGGGGACACTTCATCTCCCATTCCACCCACCCTCACTTCCACTGACATTTCTGTTCAGTGCTTTTATACAGTGCTGCTGTTTTGGTGGTGGTGGGCTCTTTGCTGATAAGAAAAGCTGAAAGTTGTGCCTACGGATTGCTTGGGTCAGAGCACACCTCTCCAGCTGCGCACCACCCAATTAGTATGAGCTACGGCACTCTCTGTAGACAGGAACGCTGCTCCAGCCCACACAGACCTCTTGTTAGTTCACTGTTTGCTATTGTGAGTAACGGGTAAAATATGATGAATCTGAAATTACAGGAAATCCATCTCATCTAGCTACCTATTGGCATTTTTGATGTCTCCATCACGGTAGCACCTTTAGGGGTGTTGGAAGGAAAACTCTAGCAACATTTCCCCCGTCTTTTCTCCTTGGCCACGTTGTCTGTCCTGACATCTCCTGTGAAGGTCAGTGCCACTCATTTCTTCCGTGGATGGTTGCAAACATAGACAAGAATGAGGATAGATGGGAGAAAGGTCAATAGTTCCTGCGGGCTTGGACGTCACACATAAGCAGCAATGCGCTCCCGTAGAGGAAGGTGTTGCGTTTGGCACAAGAGACGGAGTCTGAGCCAGAGGCAATACTCCTGCAACGTCAACAGTCAACTGATGTGTCAGAAAAGATGAGGGCAGCTCCTGTGACAGTGATGCTGATGGACATTAGCATTAGTGGAAAAATTAAGACTAGATTCTCGGCTCAGATGACTACCTCCAATACCATCCTTGGATATTTGAAGGACTTCTGAAAGTCAGGTGCAAGGGGTTGGTTTGCTTTCATCCCAAAATGTGGCTGAGCAAACCACCTGCAAGATTCAATCCCCGCAGAAACTGTCAGGTGGGAGTTTTCTGACTGCCTTGATGGTAGGTGGGTAGCCAGCTCGGGACTAACAGCGGTGCGGGGAGCCGCCCCATTACTGTTTTCCAAACCACAAGAGACTCCAATTAAGAATTAGAAACAGATCTTTGGCTGGTGTAAATCAGTGGTTTACTATCATAGTGGTGGGACATGGGCTTGGTTTGGGTAAATCCTTATGGGTCAGGAAGGCTCATGTCCCGCACTCACAGCTGGTACAGCTCTGTGATGCTCCAGGACAGTGCGTGGTCTGAATTGACCCTTTATTCTCTCAGTCTCATTCTGGCTCTTCCTCATACAATTCACTTTGATAGTATTGCCGACCTGTGAGAAGGGTGCGCAGGACCGTGAGGCTGACGTGGGAAGCTATGTGGGAGGAGAATCTCTCCAAATATGTTCAGGAGAAGGATGTCCTTGCTGCTGCTGTGCAATACTTTCAGCAGTGAAGGGTCCCCAGATGTCACCTACTTGAGCATGAGGCAGGTAGGTAAAATCTGCGCCTGGAATTACGCTGCTTCTGACGGCCTCCAGGATGAGGAGGCTGTAAGAGCAACGACAAGGCTCTTTTTTTGTGTACTTGCTGGAGAAAAGACTCTGGCCTAGTTTTATATTCTTTTGGCCTCTTAATTCTCAGAATATGGAATTGCTTCACCAAGAGAATATGCTGGTCTGAAACCAGCTCCAGATGTGCCAGCGAAGAGCTGACCGCAGGGGTAAACTGAGATGATTTTCCAGTGTGAAAAATCTTCCGCTGTTCACCTGAGCTCAGGACGGGGGTACCTGCAGGTGTGAGGAACAGCTTATTGACAGGATTATCGCTTCGAATGCAGCAAACAACACAGGCTAGTGCTCTGATTAGCCTGATATATCTGGGGAAGGCTTTTAATAAGCCGTTTGAGTCAGGATGTTCCAGAGATGTACATATTCAAAGTGCTGTTTTCAGCAGTGCCTTCCACCCAGAGGCATATTCTGAGCTTGTTCTGAATGTGAACAAATGCCGGAGACGCCTTTAATCTTTATGGAAATTGTAGCTAACGTCTCTAGCCAAATATAGGCAGAGCAGCACGGGGAGCGCTTCCATCCCGATCATCGCGCAGGGGAGGAGATGGCTGCGCTTGGCCCCGCTCTCCCTGGGCTCCGGCGGGCTCGGCACGGCCCGGCACGGGCTCCGGCCGATTCCTGAAGACCAGGGAGAGTCTCCTCTCCCTGGCTCCTCCGATTGCCTCCAGGTTATATATGCCTTCTCCCTGTCCATCCTTCCTCCTCTCCCCTCTCTCCTTTCCCCCAAGCCTCCAGCTGGTCTCTGCTTCAAATTGCTTCCTTTATTCATTCATCGAATTCTCTAGCTTCTCCCCCAAATCCCCAGCAACTATTTGAATTAATTTACCGAGGATCAGCGTAGAAATGTATGTCGAAGGCGTTCAAATTCCCTGCTGCTTCACAGTTTGTGTTGTCATTTACAGCTGTTCAGGGGAATACAAAGCAGGTGTGAAACGATCCCCCAGTCCCCGCAGTAGCGTTTTACAGCCCCTGTGCTCCCCTGTAAGAAACTAGTTAAGGTGCAGGCGGGTGAAGAATTAGGAAAACCACTTGGAAAACACCCAGAGACTTCCAGGAACGGGGTTTTTCTTTTCTCCCTTCTCCTGTGGCCGTTCATTGACATTTGAAAAGAAAGAAACAGGACCAGCTTTGAAACCTCTAGGGTCTGTGGAAGATCAGGCAGTCCAGCGCCACTCCATCTGCGTTTTCCTCCAAACACCTCTGTTACCGTAAGCCCCAACGCTTCCCATAGCTTTCCCACCCAGGAAATTCCCAAATGAGTTAATGCGCTTTCTGAGCAGCCAGAAAATGTCAGATATTTCTGTGTCAAGAACATTTTGAGGGTGAGAGTTACTCAGTGTCCCAGCATCCAAAATACCATTGCCAAAAGGGAGGACCAGTCCAGCAGAGAGCGGGGAGGGGCAGATGCTGCCTGAATTGGTGCAGGGCAACTGAGAGAGGACACGAGCTGCTATCTTCTTTGGTGTGAAGGATCTAGGTTCCTCACTTATTTGGGACCTAAGTTAGCCAGTACAGTGTTGGACATCATAGGTGTTCGCTCACTGCTGGTCATACCAGAGCAGCTCCCACCCTCTGTGGCATTGCCAGTCTTCAATTTACAGATGGGGAGATGGAGCACAGAGAGGCTGAGGGCCGTGCTCCAAAAGTCACTTGGGTTACCATCTTCCCTTGACTTCAAAATAAAAGCCTTGTAAATATCTGTCCCTGAGTAATTTATGCCCTTTGGCCAGGTGCTGAGAGAGCAATTTTGCCCTGGGAACAGCACTTTCCCTTCAGGACTCACCTCTTAGAGGGGACTGTGCTGCAGTGGGGGCTTTAGTCCTGCTCTGAATGCTGGGGGATGCTTCGTCCTGCATCATCGAAGGGGCACAGAGCTGACTACTGCAATCCTAACAGCAAGCTTTTACACTTGCATTGGAAAGCAAAGAGTTTATCCCAAAGTACTTGTAATCCACAAAACACACGAGAAGGGATGGGTTGGAAAGTGGGGTGAATGAACCACAACGCAATGAGCTTAATTGCCCCCATTCCAAACAGATCTTTTCAACTCTTCGATGTTTCTTTGCTCATCCTTTCTTAATCTCGCTGTTTTGGACACCCTCCCTCCCTCTTCTGCTGCTGCCGGAGGTTGGGAGCTGGTGCTGTGGGGATGTTCAATCCTGAGCGGCCGTAGGGATTTAAGACACGCTGCCCACTAACGCCGACAACCACCGCCGGGGATCCCCAGCGCCCTCCTTCCCGCGGCCAGACCCGGGCTGCACCTACTTCTGCCTCGAGTTATTGATTTATGCCGGTCTCCTGGGTGTTTTACTGAGCTGTAAAGTTTTAGGGTAATCTGTGAAAAAGAGCCCTTGGGAAAACCGTGCCCCACTAACAAGACACATGAGACGACAAAATATCCCCACTGCAAATATATTTACCAGTGAACTTACTGGAGGATAAAAAGCAACAGCATTTGCAGCCGTTTCTTATATCTCATGTCCAAATATCTCCCGTGACTGATGTCAAGGTTTCATGCATCAAAACAGCTAACAAGTAATGTGGAATTTGGAAAAAATAAAAAAAGAAAAAAAAAGAAAAAAAAGTCTAAGTGCTGCGGGGTAGGTGGGGTGTGTGTGTGTTTGTGTGTATATACACATATAAGTACAACATCTTGATACTCGCGTGAACCACATATCCACCACAGAGCAGCAACATCCAGAGGCACAGGATAAATACCAGGTGCCTGCTAGAAGTGTTTTGGTGGAATTTAGCGTTCATTCGCCAGAGTGCAGTCCCAGAGCCACAAGGCCAGGCACGGCAGCGCTTATCGTCCACAGCGATATCTAGAAACTGTAGGTTACTATGGTAACGGCATTTTTTTTTTAAGAGAGACTAATGCAAGTTGTGAGCAGGAGAGAGGATTAAGCATATAGATTTATTTTGAAACAAAGCCTCACAGTGAAATTCAACCTGCTGAAAACAATACAACAAAACACATGGAGAATGTGGAAATTAATTGAAGTGGACTTTTCTGACACTGTGCTCCGGTGGAGAAGAGACGTCACTGTGGAAAGAGAGACTGGGAGTCGAATCATAGAATGATAGAATGGTTTAGGTTGGAAGGGACCTTGAAGATCACCCAGTCCCACCCCCCTGCCCTGGGCAGGGACACCTCCCACCAGCCCAGGTTACTCAAGACCCCGTCCAACCTGGCCTTGAACACCTCCAGGGATGGGGCAGCCACAGCTTCTCTGGGCAACCTGCGCCAGGGGCTCACCACCCTCACAGTCAACAATTTTGTCCTGATATCTAATCTAAATCTCCCCTCTTCCAGTGGGAAGCCATTCCCCCTCGTCCTATCACATCACCCTTGTAGAAAGTCGCTCCCCATCTTTCCCTTAGCCCCTTTAGGCACTGGAAGGGGCTCTGAGGTCTCCTCGGAGCCTTCTCTTCGCCAGGCTGAACAACCCCAGGTTGTTCAGGTGTGTAACCAGCAGGGGATGGAGTGGCTGTAGGCACGTGCCGGAGTGATGCCCCATATCACACCGTGCGGCAGCATCAGCTGCCTGTGCCCCGCACTGCTGCACACACAAAGAAGCGGGAGCACGTGGTCCTCCTTTCCAGAACTGGGCTTTGATTTTTGTAACATTTGGTGGGTTTAAGAGCAAATCCCAGGGCTGATGGGGCTGTGTGGTCCTGGGAAGTGGGACTGATGGGTGCAGGAGTGTCACAGTACCACTGACCAGGAGCAGCGAGAAGGAGTTACTGGAGGATGGAGACTCTGTGTGTGTAGGAGGTCCAACCTGATACATTTGGATGCTTTCCCAGTTCCTGAATCTGTACAGCTGGATTGGGAATGGCAAAGAAACGCTGTTCTCAAAACATACAAAAGCAGAGACGGAAACAGTTTTGGAGTGTAATACCTAAGGGGGGAGGCCAGTTAATGGCCTTGTCCCGTGTTGGTCACGCTACAAAGTCTGTGTCGTGGGTGACAGGAAGGAAAGATGTTTAAGGCAGGTGGTTCCCCTCACCCTGTGCTCTGTCCTCCTCCTCCAATTCTGGGAAAGGATCAAGAGCAGAGAGCCCTTGGAGCAGGTATCTGGCACGGGTATTGTGGAGAATCTGGAGAGCCGTGAGCCAGGGAAGCACTGGGAGATACTCCTTTCCCTGGAGAGCACTGTGTGTCTGAGCTGAAGTTGTTGTCGTGCCACCTCAGCACTCACTATCTGCCCAGGCACGAGTGGGAGCCGAGATGGCGTGACAACAACTGGGAGCCCCTGGGAAGCAAGGCGGGGGGCAACACAAAGCTCAGCCCCAGCCCAGCAATGGGAGGGCAGCAGGTCACCTGGGGCTTGAGGATGCAGTAGGCAAGGGGCGTCGTGGTCCTGCTTAGGTTTTGATTTGAACCCTGACTGGTTTCTTGATTTCAGTCTGCAAGCTTGCCCATTCTTCCTCTCCAGCTCCAGTTTCACGGGCAGTTGAGTTATCCTAATGGCTCTTCTGCCATCGAGGCAGAGGTCTCAATCCTCTTCTCCTTACATCCTCTCTTGCCATGACCGCTGCCCTCTGCGCCGACTCTGGTGCTGTCACATCCTTCCGTCAGCTGGTTTAACTCATTAACCCAGCAAAGTCAGCTCAGGAAGAGGCCATTCAACATATGGTGAAACGTAGGAGTGCAGTCAGGAGTGGGGCTGAGGGGGATCGCCCTGTTTAGGCAGTGCTGCATTCGTAACCACTGAGCTGTGTCCCATGTCACCACAGCCTTGAGGAAGAGTTTTAGAGGTTGCCTGTGCGCAAGCATGCAGGAGACCGTGGGCTTAGCTGTTCTGGGAACTTGGTGACCAACAGGGATTGACTATCAGCACCTTCAAAGCTACATGTGCCTTGAGATTAAGGGGGCTGAGGTTCAGGCCAGCAGGTTTGGGTGTTTCCAGAAGTTAAAGCTGACACCATGGTGGCATTTTACTATCAAAACAATTCTGCCTGCAGTTAAGGTATTTTAGTTTTAAGCTGCTCAGGAGTTTCCTTGGGGAAAAAAACAGCTAAGCCCACCGTCTAACCAGCTGTTATGTCCTGTACCACCCTGCAGCTCCACTGGGCACTGTGGAAGGGTAAAATCGTTTCTGTAGCAGGTTTGCTTCTCCCTGTCTGCCTCTGTGTCTTGCTAGATCAATTATTGTTTGTAAAATGCATTAGATCTTCAGATGAAAGGCAGAAACACAATGTTTTCTTCCATTAATCAGAGCAGTTTACAGAAAACATCAATTTAAAATGGTAAAGCCAATTTGCGACTGGTATTGACAACAATTAAATTGGCCTCCACAAAGTACTGCAACTGGTTGCTTTTGACACTGTGAAGAATGAAACCTTTATAAAGACATTCTACATGTTGAGCTTCCCCCATTTCATCATTGCTGATCCTATCACACTCTATAGAAGTGTAAACAGAGGTGAGGAGCTGGAGGCAATACTCCATTAAGAACGTGCCATAATCAGTAAACCTTCCCTCCCCTCTTGTTGGACCCCTGCCCAAATACTGCAACTCAATCTATGCTCTGCTTTCATCAGCTTCCTTTCTTTGCTGCCCAGTTGACTTTGCTGACTTTAAAATTATGCAAAAATGTACCGAAACAAATGTTCACTTTATTCCTGGCATTATCACCAGAGGCCATGAACTCTGCAGATGACCACCGGCCACAGCCTCCATGAAGAGCAGTGGCACGCAGGCTCTACAAAGCTATAAGTAACTCTTGCAACCTTGTCATGGAAAACTACCAGCTCAGCTTACAGATGTGTGAGAATAAAGCTGATACTGGGGAAGTCATGGTTAACTTCTTATAAATCGGTCCTTGGGTATGTAACGGATAGCTCATCTGACATCCAGATGTGTAGCTTTCGGAGACCTTGCAAGACCCTGGCTAGGAGAAGTGGGAGCATCACCAGCAGAAGACATTGCTCAAGCCTCTGAAAACCTGGCTGATTAGTGTTTTGTTTCAGGCATGTAAATCCTAAAAGGCTTTGCCACTTGTCTCTTATTGTCCTGTCTCAAGCTCTGCTCGGCCAGAGCAAAGGGACGAGGAAGACTCTGCAGGGCTGCCTTCCCATATCTTTCAGCACTGTTTCTCTGCACGAGGCAGGTTGGCTTCTCCTTCACATCACTCGCATCTCCAGGGTATTCCCACCTTCTGGGGTATACCAGGGGTGTTTTCTGGTGGCTTTCAGCAAGACATTATTTCTAGACTGAAAGATGCCAGGAAGGTTTGGCTCACGTTGAAGATCTCATGACAACTTTTATCGTTGGCTGCAAACAGCTTTTATCTTCGGAGCAGTCCCTGTTCCTTCTGGCACGCCAACCGTGTGTGCGTAGCCTGGGAATTTAGTGGGTCTTGCCTCACTTCCTCTTCTCTGAAGCTTTATTACTCGTCTTACTTGTTGCAGGTACCTGAAAAGACTCCCATGTGGCTATTTATATGAGTGTACCTAAGAGGGAGTGATGCCCTCCTCCATAAAAGGACAAATCTAACTACTCTTTCTGTTTGATTTAAAATATTTGAGGAGGAAGGAAAAGGGAGTACATCTGTCACAATCTCACTTACAATCAGAGCAGTTAATGGAAAGATTCCTTCTGACTCTCCTGGGCTTTGGACAAGGCTCTGTACTGCAACATTAGCAAATAATGGAGTTCACATCTCATCAAATCCTTCTCAGGAAAATAATTCTAATATATGTGGATGGCCTTTCGCAGCTCTCTCCCCAAATCTGTCCCTGGTTTGTCAGCTGTGCCAACACTTCTATCCTCTAGTGTTAAATCACTTCTGTGGATAACTGTTGCTCTCTAAAACAAAGCCCATGCAAGACGTTCGATTGCTGCCAGTCACAGGGCACTGCCCCAGGGCTCGGAATGATCCCCCCGAAAAGGCGGTAAGATAAATATTAGTTCTCGGATCTGTGACTTTCTACCCAATGTCTCCCAACTGCATTAATACAGCCTCTGTGGCGCTTCCTTTCATCCACCTCTCCCCGGATCCACAGCTTCTCCTACCAAGAAAGCGCTTCCCAGCGAGCTCCATGGACAGGGTGCAGTCCTGCTGTCTCCATCGTGCTTGCCAGAGGGACCTGAAACCCGTCGTTCCCGGGGCAGTGTGCCGGATCCCTGTGCTGCTCACAGGCAGCCTGCACTCAAAATTCTGGTACCTATGCATCCCATCTTCCTTGTGGCCAGCAGTGTTATGGCCCTTATAGGAAGGGTCTTTGGGGAATTCTGCAAGGATTTAGTCTTTGTGATGACTGGAGGATGCCAGAAAGGTGTGGAGATGTGTCCATGCTGTCGGTTAAGTGCAGCATTAAGCAAATTGAAGTGCTGCGGGCTGCCTGAGATCACAGACAGTGAGTGTGGCATCCAGGTTGCACAGCTCAGCAGAACAAGTTTTTCTATTAAATCTTACTTAAATATTGATATATTCAGTGATCAGGAAGCAGGGCGGCGGAGGGGAAGTTGAAAGGGCTCTTGATGTGCAGCGTACAGTCAGGTAGCTCCAACTACCTCCATCTCTGAAGCATCCCACTGCTGTCTTGGGGTTGGTCATTGTGGATCTCAGAGGTTCTTATTCCAAGTGTCCAGGTTTCTGACTGCCCTCATTGCATCACTTCAGTGCCTGGCACTGGCAGAACCACGCAGCACAGAGTTAGCTGATGTCCTCTCTCTTCTGAAGCTACTTGCTGTGCGTGGGTTGTCCTCCTTGATGAGCATCTAGGAGGTACAGGAATGACCCCATAGGCCTTCAGGTGTGACATGGCTGGAGATGCTGGGGTGGAAGAGGAGCCTCCCTGTCACACGTACCTTGCAGTCCTTTCCTTTTTGTCCTTGGTTCCTCGGCTGTGGCAGAGGGCAGCACTAGGAGCTGGACTAATGACTCCACTTACCTCTCCACTTGCTTCCACTCTCCACTTGCCTAACATGGTTCTGAATGGGCTTGTCCATCAAAGGATTCAGGTGGATAAGTATGAATTCTGATCAACGCTTGCTGTTCTCATGACTTCCGGGTGGAAGAGTTGCAGTGAGGGGTTAGACAAGTTGCCATGAGTTGTTCTTATACCATCTGACATGCAAGAGAGTGATTGTAGAGCCCTATGGCTGTCACTTGACATGGGAGATTGCCCTGTCTTTCAGGAGAGTGTCAGAACCCATGACAGTACCTTGTACCGGCCCTGAGAAGGTGACACCAACTCTCAAAGCCTCTGCAGATAGCCTGCAGACCCCGTGAGGCTTTGCCCACTGGTAGTTGGCAGGTGCTAAAGCTGGGTTGCTCCTGTCTGAGCAGGGCGATAAGTTCTTGACTGAGAAAAAGGAAAAGAGCACTGTCTGCCCGTGGCTGGAAAGGGCAGGCAGTTGTCCCCCAGACTAAGTCCTGCAGCTCTGTAGCCCCTGGCCTGGCTGGTGGGGCTGGTCTGTGCAGAGCCAGGCTGTGAAACTCCCCACTGCTTCTGTCTGGAGATGCAGGGAAAGGCAGCAGCGAAGCAGCCCTCAAGTGTCTTCTACAAATATAGTTGCAACTTCCAAACCACAGAGCAGTTGCTCCTCCAGGGATCCCAGACTTTTTGTATGAGGCAAAGAGTCACACATCTAAAATAGGGACAAACCTTGATTTTGAAGAGTATCATGGGAGATTTGTCCCAGCCAAGACCTTCGGTTTGGTCTGGTTTGACAGTTCTAGCCTCAAGATTTGAAGAAATTCCAGGTTCACCAACATTTAGATTCTGAGCCCTTTCGTCCCTTGATGTCCCAGACTGTCTCCCTAATTTATCTTTCTTTTTGTGCTCTGAAGTCAAGTTACACCTATATTCTATCTGGAGTCTTTTTGGAAGGTCTGCACTACGCAGCCAAGCCCCAGTCCCAGACCGCATAACCTGTGGTGGGACTCCTGACCGATGGAGAAATGTGTCAGCTGTTGCATCCAGAAATAACCGGGCTTTCCCATTAGCAGTGGTGTTATTTCTCTGGTCCGGAGGTGGGAGTTAAACTCTCCCACAGTGATGCACTTCTCAGTCGTATATGACCGAGAATGTTACAAAGATTTCTGTCGAAACCTGTGTCCCGCTGTGCAGGTTTGCAGCACGCTCCAGGTCCTATGGTAACCTCCTTTCTAACACCTTCCCTGTAACTGTTTCACCCATGGATTTTGAGCAGATTTTTTTTTTTTTTCAAATCCGGGCTAGCATTTTGTTTCAATTTGAGCAGATTTTGTCCTATCCCAGCTGTCAAACTGAATTTTCCCTCCCCACCTGGCACTCAGTGCCACTTACGCCCTTCTTTCTGCCTCTTCTGAAGAGCAGACAGCTTTTTGTGCCTCGTTTCCCAGCGGCGCCACTGCTGCAGACTCCCTGGTACCCCTGCAGTGTCCAGTTGCACATCCCACGCAAGAATTCAAGTTCTGCTTTCTTTTAGCTGGGATTCCTGGCAAAACCATTTCCATCGATCACTCCTGACTGTACCCCGTGGCTTTTCAGCCCTGGCAAACTTCTAATAGTGCTCATCGAATCAAGTCTCTTCCACGTGCCTCTTCAGTCCCTTTTTGTGCCTTCTGCGTTTCACTGCTACTTCCTTATGTGCTGTTGTGTCGGCTCCTCCGCCTGCCTGTCTCTGTTTCTCTGAATATATTTTGGATGGACGCAATGCAAAAAATCAGCATTTTGTGCAGAATCCCCAGAATCTTCAGCCAGGATGTCATGGGGGTGAGCACCATGCTGAGCATCCGGCAGGTTCAGGGTCAATATGACTGGAGAGCAAGGACTACAAGTGCCTGAGGCAGGGCAAGAGGTGGACACCAGCACCAGGGATCAGCATGGCTGATCTGGAGGAGTGAGCAACTGAGAAAATGACCAGGGCTCTCCTCCTTTCAATTTGTGCAATTCCATCACCAGAAGAGCAAGGGTTCTGCACTGTAGATCTAGTTCTTTCTTTGTAGGACAACCTGATGATCGTGAGACGTTTGGTCCAACCATGCTTGGACTCCTCTAGTGTTCATGAGCTCAATTTGAAGAGCTGCGTTCCCACTCTTGGCGCTGAGGGAGGTCCTGTGGCAGCTTGGGGAGTGCTGGCTTCTTTGCAGAATTACAAACGTTCCTTTTTGAACTCATGTTCTTGCCTTTCTGCTGTCATACTGTGCACACGTGTCCACCTGTGTCCAGGCTCATGGCATACGCGCTTCTTTAGGAGCTCACAGACCCCGACTGCCCCATCGCTCAGGTGGGGATTTCGCTCTGCTCGCACAGACGTGGTCCCAGCGTTGTGCTCAGTTGCAGGGTGACACCTGTGAACATCAGTTTAACATAATTGTCAGAATGATACTTGGTGGAGCTAATGAAATATTTACCTTTGAGCAGCTGTAAGATCATTAATGTTTCACTGTCTGCTGCCAGCCAGCCCTTTCCTGATTTACGTTCTTGAATTGTTTATGAGGCTAATTGCACTGCCCTTCATAAATCAGGGACTCAGGCTTTTATGGGGCGCTTTCAATTAGCAAAAACCCTCTGCCCTGCTGCTGAGGGCATCCATGGCAAGAAACCAGGAGGTGGAGGCGTTGGCACAAGCACTAGCCTTCCATAGCCCTCCCAGGTTCCCCCCACCTCACTCCCCCAGCGTGTACGGGGGTCTCTGGTGATGCCCTGCTGCACGGCAGAGGCTCAGAGCATCGTGGCACCGGCATCGTGCTGTGGCCAAGCTCACACCTTCAGGCTCTCCAAGCAGCTTGGAGACACTGCCTGCATTCAAAGGGTGGCCCCTTTCATGCTAGCACCAACGACTTGGCACCTCTGGTGGTGGCATGTGCGTGTCCAACTGAGGGATGCTGGCTTAGCTCGGGGGTAGGCAGGAAACACAGGTTAAAGTCCAGACATGACCATGCCTTTGGAGAAGGGGAATCATCCCCAAGACAAGGATAACGTGGGAAGGGAGGGTGGGTGTTCCTCTCAAAGGAGCGTCCATGTGCTTTCCAGCAACGCATTAATGACCACAGCTAACTTCGGTTTGGGCTTCCATGTATTTCTGTCCTCTCCCAGGACGTTGTGTGTGCAATGAAATCATAGAATCATAGAATGGTTTAGGTTGGAAAGGACCTTGAAGATCATCCAGTTCCAACCCACCTGCCATTGGCAGGGTCACCTCCCACCAGAGGTCTGGCTTGGGTAGGTTTGGGCATTCTTTTTGCTTTTTCTCTTGGTCTTCTATTGGTGAATTATGCCAATTCCTTTACTATAGCTAAAGAAATGGATTTTTAAAAAATCAAATTCCTTCCTATCAGAGGTGCAGAGGCTCAAATCTGTAATTGCCCTTAGTTTTTGGGACAACACTAAGCTTGAGGGAGCTCTCTCTCCCAGACAAGTGTTACGTGCGCTTCGGGAATCTCCCCTGTGTTAGATGAAAGGAGATTTTTCAACAGAAAAATGTTATCTTTTTTCTTGTGTAATCCGATGTCTTGATCTAAAGGAGAGAAATTTTTTAGGCAGAGACTGCTACAAAATTACGGCAATGTGTACTTTCAAAATATGAGGGTGCTCAAGGAAGAAAAAAACATTGACATTTTAATCTTTGCACTGTTAATCTCTGTAGCGGCGGGGGATGGGAGATTGCCACAGGCAGTGTAGGGGCTGTTTCTGGTGATCCCCCTAAAACTGAAGAATCAGTGAAGTTTTGTGTAAGATCTTATCAATGAAATGGTAGAAAGTAACCCGGACTAGACAATATTCACTTAAGGGATTTTAAAAGAGAGCTGCTGAGTTACGCTGAAGTTCAGTCTAACCATTTAATCAGCCTTTGTGCCGGGGGAGTGGAAGGTGGCAAGCGCAACGCTCGTCTTCAGAAAGGCTCTAGAGACGATGCTGGGAGTGTGAAAGATGAGCTGGTAGAGCAGGAGCACTGCGAGGGATGACAATAAAACGAGGTAGAAGAGTCAAGATGGCTTTTGTGAACGGAGAGCGCGCATTACGCGTCTGACTGAGGTGTGGATGGAAGTGGTTCTGTCAAAGCAGCGCACTCATTTTTCTTTGGAAATTGTCATTGAGGTCTTTCATCAACAGTGCTTGAGAATACCGTGGGATAAGAGGAAAGGTCTTCTCAAGAATTAGTAACAGATTAAATGACAGAAAGCAATGGATGAGAACAGTCAGGTTTTGCACTGGGTGAATGATTAGAGTCCTAGAAGATCTGCTTTGGGACATGTGCTGCTCAGTGTATTTTTGAATGATCTAGAAAAGATTTACAGTGAGGCGACAAAAGGTTGTATGCGGTGTGGAATTATTCTCAAATATTTGAACTCTCAAATCTGAGGCTGACAGCAGGGACTTAACTGTATGAAGATAATAATCTGGTGAAAAGATTTCCAACATCAGGGAGAGGGAGGCCAGCAAGGTGTCCATTGGACGGGGAGCTGTCTGGGGATACTGAACACCTAGCTGGGCTTTTAGGTCTCATCTTTGTATTTAATTGTTTAAAATATGAAGTCTTGGAGAAAATATATTCTGTGCTTGCAAGGTTTTGGACCATCTGAGTCTCTGACTGATCTCACCTTTCCAAGAATCCAGGACAGCTTCTCTCAACCAGGTTTCCTCTCAGACCTCCGGGTTCCGAAGCTGTTGGTCAGGTCCATTCAGAGACTAAGGGCACCTCCTTAAAAGCAATATGCTCCTGGAGGACTGAGCGACAAGGAGCGCTGCGGGAATCAGGGCTGTGCCAGGCAGAGCCCTCCTAGGAGGTGTGTATCGCAGCATCCCCGGTGCATACCGCACCCAAAAGGGCCATCTGGGTTAGACTATTTGCACGTCAAACATGCCTTGGACCACGGCCCTGTCGCCCCCGGGCCCCCGCGATGGTCCTTCAAGGCAGCCAGCTCTGCAGATGCTCAGGGAAGCGGCTCCCGCTTATAAGGCACGTTGCTCTCCTTGACCTATTTGCTCATTACCTCCACAAATGTGATTTTGATTAAGGAATTTTCCTAAGTAATTACTGTGGCATTAGCAATTCAGCCAAACAGAAAATAGTCCAAAAAGCGACGTGGCATGGTACCTGCCCCCAGGGCCGGCTCGCTGCCTGCCAGCGGGCGGTGGGGGGAGGGAGGGCGAGCGCCAGCGCCGCGGGGCAGATGGACGACGCTTCGTCCTGCCCACGGGGGCACGGGGTCCTCCGGGTCGGGTACCCGGTCTGCGCGGGGCTCCTGCTACCCGCCGTCGTGCTGCCCCGGAGTTCGGGAGCGGTTCTGACACCAACTGCAGATTCGCGGGTTAAAACCGCTCTTGCTGCCAGTTGCTTGTTAAAATTAAAACGCCTGCTGAGCTCTTGTTTCCAGCAGCGGGAGAGAAAGATAATACACCCCTTGCAAAGAAGAGGCTAAATGCACGGAGCTGGTTCGTCGGTGGCAGTCGCACGTCCCAGCCTGGCTCACAAGGGACAGAGTCACGCGTGTCACGTCCCCGCCGATCCCCCTGCCCCGGGGCAGAGCGCATCGCGCAGACGGAGCTGCTGAAACGCAGCCTNCCCCCCCCCCCCCCCCCCCCCCATTTACGAGCTGACCTCGGCATCCTTCCACTTACGGCATTGCGATGATTTCGCCGAGCCCCCACATACTTTCTTGTTGGGAGTTTGCCACCGAGGAACTCTGACAAAGCTTTTCCTGACAGGAGGACACCAAAATCATGTGCAAATCTGGCCCAGGACTAGAAAAAGACAGGCTCAGAGTGACTCAGCCCCCAAAAAATGTGTCCCCAAGTAAAACGGCTTGAAAAAGGGGCCAAAGCTGAGCTCACTGTCACTCAAGAAAGGCAGAAAAATAATGGTGTCACCTTTAAGATCAAAGCGACTGGCTGAATTCCTCTCTGTGAGAGTAACTACCTAGTAAACAGAGCCAGCACTCACTTTCTGCAAGCATCTGCCTTAGCCTTCAGCAGCTTTCTAATGCGGTGCTGGGGGAGCGCTGCCAAACACGAAGGGACTCATTCCAAGGCTTCGGCAGTGAAAATATAAATATCCCTCTTGTTAATTTTGGGTGCCATAATCCATCAGTGGCTGTCTTGTGCAATTTAGCTCCAGGACATCTCCTGACAGCATGGGCAGTAAAGCATTCCCATGATGATGTGAAAGAGGCAGGTGCTGGGGCATTTTTTTCAGCTGCCCGTTAAGCTGAACGGAAGGATGCCGGGGTGGTGGGATGGTCTGGGTGTGTGGAGCCATCGAGGAGAGAGAAGCTACCTGGTGCAGTCACTGCTGTGGCTGGTCGCGTGTGATCAGAGGTGCAAATAGTGAAAGACACAGTGCAGGAAGAGCTGTAGGGCATGCATTTCTAGTGGGAGGTGTCCCTGTCTATGGCAGGGGGGTTGGAACTCGATGATCTTCAAGGTCCTTTCCAACCTAAACCATTCTAGGATTCTATGATTCTATGCACAGATCTCCCCAGCATGGCCTGATGGCTGGGCACAGTGGTCCCGAAAAGGGTCGGTCATGGAAGTGGAGCCTGGCTTACCCTGCACAGCTGTGCCACATGTTCTCCTCAAGTAAATCCTGCAGGAAGTTCATTTAACACTGCACTAAGTGGCTTTAAATTGTGATACCACTCTCATGGAGTTTGGTATCACACGGGGCAGGCTGGCACATCCCGCTGCATTGCAAAGGGAGGAGATCCTAACAGGCCAGAGGGAAAGGGACTCCACCGTGCGGGGAGAGGGCTTGCAGGGAAGAGCTTGCTTGCTTGAAGCAAAGGCAAAGCTGTGCTGTTGCTCACAGCAACTCATGAACCTGGGCTTATGACAGTGAGGGTATAGAACACCACCTCCTCTGAGACCTGCAAGGATCTCAGAGCAGAAATTTGGTGCTGAAATCCCATGTTCCCACCTGACTTAATGGATGTGAGCCCTTCCAAGTTCATACCCTAGGGCTGCAGCTCAGGAAGGACAAGAGAGAGGCAAAGATGTAATAGCTGTGTCACGTCAGTCCTACTGAGAGAGCTGTTAGATCTCTGGAGGAAGAGCACCTATGATACCTCAAGATAAGTCGGGAGCCGTAGGGTGCCTGTCCTCCAACGGGCAGACATTGATACCTGTCCTTGTCATCGGCGGTATAAGGCTCAGCACATTGGCCCTTCACAGCCAGGCAGGACACCTCCCAGGCTTTGCCTCCTTCACACACCCCTGAAGTGCTAGACTCCCCCAGTTGTCTACACCTCCTGATTTACTAGTATTTTGTTATTGTAGTAGAAGGCGCTCGACTGTCAGTTCTCTCCAGCCTCTTCACTCAGCGCCAGCATACATTAAAACACCTCCAGGAAGCTTTCCCAGTCCTTTCTCTTCTTCTCAGTAGCCTTTTAACTTGCACTTGTTTTCCTCTTCCTTATTCACTAAAATTTTATTGATAACATCACTCTTGTCTTTTAGGCTTGCTTGTAGACCTTTGTTCCCTTTGTTTCTGTTCAGCCATTTCCAGCCCAATCTGGACTGCTCTACTTTCACCTCTAAACCCCGTTGGAGCAACTAACGTCAAGCATGAAATGCATACGAGACGTCGGTGTTACACTCAGCCTATTAAACTTGAGATCTCAAGTGTGTTACCAGCTCTCCGTGGGGATACACGCTGCGCATTCACATTAGCAATTAAAATACACAGCAGGCCTGGCAGCGCGTTGCTTTGTGAAAACCACCTCCCACACTTGTGGAGTGGGGGATTCCTCAGGGAACTCTGCTTTGGGATCCTGGTAGGATCCCACTGCTGGAAAGCATCTCGGCTACTGCAGTCCGTACAGTGTGTGTCAAGGCACAGATCTTCTGTGGTCACCCATTGCTTGTCAGTACAAGCTCTCCCAATAAAGGGTGGAGCCTGCCGAGCAGCCCAAGCCCAGGAATTCAGGAAAGCATGAAAATATAATCAGTTAATAATCCATAAAAGAATCTCTGATAATCATGCAGGACCCGCTTCCCTGTTATTCCAAACCCATTTTTAAAGCAGTAATGACTTTCCCTCCAGAACAACCCTCCCTTGCTTTTAAGTGATATTTTTAGTGTGTTTCGAAGTCCTTAATGATGGAGAGAATCAACATCCACAATTTATGGGGAAAATGAGTCAGAAGGAGGTATGAAGCATTTCCCCAAAGTCAACTAGCCCTCACGGAGTCAAGCCAGAAACAGTAGCCGGGTCTTCTGAGCCCTGGTGTTGATCTCAGTCTTCTAGGAGACACTGTGTTCAGAAGCAGCGTGCTCAACTCGCTGCTTGGATCCCGGGCTTGCGTTATGTACGGTATGTTGCATATGTATGTACGGGTTATTGCAGATGGGTGAGTGTTTGAGTGAACAGGGTACAGAACGCCGCTCGGGTCAACTTGCTTCAGAGAAGAGTTATTCTTCTGGTCCCTATGAAACATCAATAGCTTTGGTAGAGGAAGTAGGGAGGGGTGCCATGGAGGGGCCATCACTGAACTCAGAGTTTAGGCAACGACAGCAGGAGGCACTTGATGCTCAAGGAGCTCCACCATTACACGAGCAATGAGTTTATTAGAAACGTGCACTAGCAGTTGCCTGCTGAGTTGGAAACAAGGACAAGGTCAAGGACAACTGCTGATCAGGACAAAGAGGGATGGGAAGATGCGAAAAGACAACTAGGGGGATTCCCAGAAGGTCCCCAAAGGTAACCCACACAGGAAAACAAGTGGGTGATAAGATCCCGAATGCTTTTGAATATCTGAGCATGATGTCCCCTCTCAAACCGATTTAAGAAAGGATCTAGACACTTCAGCACTTCTATAAACTTCAACAAGCATCTCTCTACATCTTTAGGCACATGAAGTACCTACAAGAGCTTTTCCCAGTCTTCCCTCATGTCAGCAGGATTTGCCTCTTAAGTACTGACTTTTCTTTCTTAATTGGAGCTCTGTTTGAGATGTGAGTTTTTGAAGTTGTTGTTCCTAACTTCTTTGCTTCCAAATGAAAGCAGAAGTGTGTGAGACAGAACAACTTGCATCCTTAGACTGTTGATTCCATATACCCATTTATTTTCTTACAATTATGAACCGAGCACTTCATAAATATTTATAAGGAAGCTCCCAAAGCCCAGCTGAGAAAATAAGTATTATCACCATTTACCAGTTGTCAAAGTGAAGCAAGGCGGAGACACGGCTTGTCCAAAGAGACCAAGCAGGCTAACGTCACAACCAAGTCTCTGCTGTCAGCTTTCCTTCCATGATAGCCATCACTGCTGCATCCCCTTCCATCATACTCCCACATTGAGCAGTCCCTCCACCCACTGTGCTCACGTGGATCAACAGTCAAACACTTCCTTCATAACACTGACTTTAAACTTCCCCCTTGCAGGAAAAGTTTGAAATATCCTGGATTTCATGGCAAATTAGGATGGGGAGCATTTCAGTTATGTTTATTCTGGCCAACTGAGGAAAATTAAATGAGTAGTTTTCCTAACCAGGTCTTGGAGCAGCTGACAGCCATCAAATCCCCATGGTGCTTGGGTCATCAGACAAAGGTTGAGAGCTGCCTCTCTCACCTCCAGAGACTCTCACATCCAAGAACCTCCTCTTTGACAGCCAAATTCAGAGCTCCAAGTCTGAACAGGTCACGGGGGCTCCTGGTGAAGTGGAGGGAAGTACGCAACCTTGGAAATGGTTTCATCGGAGCTATCTTGAAACAAAGATGTTAATTTCTTTTCCACTGAACGTAGAAAGGAGTGGCCAGGTGAAGACTTAGATGTCTTGAGGGCAAACAGGGCAAATGAATGCCTTCTGTGCCAGACTCAACCTTATTTATCTGACAGCAAATGTAATGGGAGGTTTAACTCTTCAGCTAAGTGCTGAGCTGAGAGCTTCCTTACTCCCTCCGGTGCCAGGCACGCCGAGGCACTGCGTAACGCAGCCTACGAGAGACTCCAGGTAGGATGGCATACCTGCTTTTGCACCACTCTTTCAGGAGTTACACCGTGCCCTGAAAGCATCCCAGCTTCTTGCCACCCAACTATTCCTATTCAACTCAACCCGAACCTTGTCTCCAGCTCAGAAGAACAAAGGGCTTCTCTCACGAGGTACCCCCCTCTCGGTGCCTTCCCCCAGTTCACCTCTGGTGCCCAGCAGTGCAGGCACTGCTGTAGCGTGTAGCAACAGGGAAAATCCCTGAGCCAGACAGCCCGGGCACGGCCGGGGAGTCGGGCGATGCAGCCAGGCTTCCCCCACAAGGCACAGCAGGCTGCGCGAGGAGGGCTTTCCACCCAGGCACATCTGGAGTTTCGAGTAGCAAATTCGTTTTACCAGAGGCACCCTCAGCAGCTGGCATCTGTCAAGCTATGGCGTTCATTTGGAAATGATAAACCGTTCCTGCTTTCCTCGAGGGCTGGATCTTCAGCGTACAGATGGCTGGTCAGAGGGCTCGCTTGCCTCGCGGATAGTCCCGTCAGAGCTGGGTTAGATGACTCATCACAGCAGGTGACATTAGGCTGCAGAGGCAAGACCTGGGCAAGGTTTTATAGTTTGCCCTTTTTCAATGCTTGGGTTGCAGTGTGAGCATCACATCAGAAATGCAGTGGAAACCGTGACTCTTCCCTCATGGTGACATTTTGAGATCCTTTGGAAATTGTCAGGTGTCTTTTACTTTTTACAAGGGCACGTAGTGATAGGACAAGGGGGAATGGCTTCAAACTGGAAGAGGGCAGGTTTAGATTGAACATTAGGAAGAAGTTTTTCACTTTGAGGGTGGTGAGGCACTGGCACAGGTTGCCCAGAGAGGTTGTTGAGGCCCCATCCCTGGAGGTGTTCAAGGCCAGGCTGGACGTGGCCTTGGGCAGCCTGGTCTGGTGGGAGGTGTCCCTGCCCATGGCAGGGGGGTTGGAACTCGATGATCTTCAAGGTCCCTTCCAACCTAAACCATTCTATGATTCTATGATTCTATGATTCTTTCTGGACTTCAAAAGAGAGTTGTGTGGAATTTTGAGCAGCGTGAACGGTAGCACAGAAGATCCAGAGGCAGACGGTGTGACTCAGTCAGTGTTCACATTATCACAGGTGTGAGGAGCCTGTGGAGTTCAGTGTCCCACCTTCGTAGAGGGCTGAAAGAAATAAATACTGCAAACAGAGCTGATCCTGCTTGTGAAACTGAGAGAAATGCAGCGCCAGAATGGATTGCTAGAAGAAACTGCCAGCATCTTGTAACAAAGTCTGTTGTTTCTTAAAGACAGAAGGAAAAATGTTCACTGTGAGATGTAAGAGTTTTGGTCCAAACACCTGTCCCGAATGCAAAGCGGTGCGGGTCTGCCATGGGCTTTAAAAAAGCCCAATGCATTAGACATGGACATTGAATTGCTTGACTCTTTGGAAAAATACCTGCTCTCATCTTGCTCCTACCAGCATGAAAAAAGAAATCTCTGACAGTCAGATCTTCTGGCTGATGCAAACCACTCCCACAGCCACAAAGCTCAGGATAAGAATGGGAAACTTTGTGCTTTGGTGTGTGACACTTCCCATAACCTGTCACCTCTGCCCAGTTCTGTTAATGATGCACTTCTCGCATCTGTGAGCTGTAAGATGTCCCTTTCCCGTGCCCTGTTCCCTTTAGGAACTGCCCAGGGCAGTCTGTCACCTGGTATGAGTGGACAGAGGTGCTCCTGTTAGGGGGTTTTGGTTAAATTACACCCAGGTCCTTCATCTCTTCTTCTCCTTTCTCCTTTCTCATGTCCCTCCTGTGTCTCTCCATGCCCTCCATTCTGTCTTTCCTACTACTCCCTGGCTATACGTTAGACGGGGGAGGAGGGAATCATCCAGAGCTGCTCTTTGATCTGCTGAGATAAAGTCTGAAAAGTCAGTGGAACTCCCTGACATTTTTTACGATCTAGGTTTGAAATTGAGGAAAGGGGGAAGAGAGGAGTTAGGAGAGACCCGAACAGAAATCCCAAGTCTCAGTACAGGCCAGAGGGCACCACGGTGCCATCCCCATCGGACTCTGACAATGACATTGGAGGAAGCCCACCAGCACCAGTCATTCACCTCTCCAGCTGCATCCAGCTCTCCTCGTTGGGTCCATGTCGTTCAGGGTTCATTGCCTGTCTTGAAATTAACCGGTTCCTGGAAGCAGAGAGCCCAAGGAGCGCGAGGAGCTTTGTCCCTGGCAAGGGAAAATTTTTTCATTAGTGTATCTGAACAGCACACTTTGTTACTGGCTGGTTTTCATTAAAGAGCTAGGGCTCCCCGAGGACTCATTCACTTCTCCCTGCAGCCGCAGGGGTGGGGAGCACGCTGGGGTGGAGTCATCGCCGCGCAGCGCGCTGCGGTGGCTGCGGCAGCGCAGGGAAGGAAGCTGCCCACCGTTCTCAGCGGTTTCTTTGCTTTTAAGACACAACGGCCGTGATGATGATGGTGCCGTACCTACAGCTATAATTAGTTCATGCTTTGGGGGCTAATCAATGGCTTGCACCAACTGCATGTCAACGTCGCAGGGTCTGATGCTACGAAGCTTTGTGATACGTGTAAGCCAGCTCCGTCCCGGTCTCTCGTCACTTACAGCTGAGCGGCATTTGCATATTAAGGCCTGGATTACCGCTTCCATGTCTTTCCGCTCCTTCAAGTAACATACAGAAATCAAGAGGCACAAATTTAAGCAGGTCAGCAACACAAGAACTCCCACCGGGAAGTGTGGGGGACAGAGGACCTCCTGCGGCGTGCAGCTTGTGATCCCCCTGAGCTATTGCCGTGGATTTAGAGCAGTGCAGCCTTTCAGAGACAGCACAAGAGGCAGTCGTCCTCCACCCTGCCGTGTCATGGGTACGGGCAGGTATATTTTCCAGGAGTACAGCTCACAACACGATTACCACCAGTTAGAGCAGAGCCCTATTTCCCTTCAAACGTGAGCTGGCAGGGTCTGAGCTATGGGCATACCTGGTGATCTTCCTCCTGAGCCACCTGTACGGTCACGAAATTCTTGTGAGGAGTCTATGAGAGAGCTACAGATCACCTGTTTCCCTGTCTCTATTCCCAAAGCAAAACAGGACCATTGGCACCTCCAGCCTGCTCAGACCTGCTCTCCAGTCTCATGTTTGGCTCTGGCAATGGCCAGCTTCTCCTTCACACAACCAGTGGCAGATGGATGGTAATCTGCACTCTTAGGAAGATCATCCCCCTGTCCTACAGTTAAACTTTACAAAACACAAGTTCCTCTAATAAAATCTTCGGTTAGCATCCAACTTTATCAGGATACTCTTGCACCCCAAGGGCAGTTTCCCTCAGCATTTCAGGCTTGTTGCACTCTCCAAATCCCAGCTGTGGAGCACTGTGACATGTCTATGCTGGCTTCTGCCCTTCGGGTTGGACCCGAAGATGACAGTCTCTCTAAGAGCAGCAGATAGCTTTGTTATATTTCCCAGTGGGTGTTCTTCCTTGGGTTTCCTTCTCAACATACTGATGCATTTAATATTGACATTGTCCAAATGAAAAAGACAAGGTTTGCTCCTCAAAACAAGTTGTGACTTCAACAAGCTCTCACCTAAAAATAGTATAAAAGTAATAGAAGTCCAGAGTGAAGTGTTTGATTGGCCTGATAGATTCTCTTATTTTCTTTCTAACCATCACGCAACTCATTTTTGTGCAATTTCAGCTCCAGTTTCCAGCCAGCGTTGCCCGAGATCTCCAAAACTAGAAGCCTGTGCTGAATTAAAGAGCTAGGTCATCTTGATGTCTTCTGGTTCCTCTTTCCTTCTGGGTCAGGCACAGAGAAGCAAATCTCACACACATTCAGCAGCTGAATGTCACTTAAACCCAAAATAGATGCAGAAACATTCGTCTCCAAATACCTTGTGTTGTATTCTGCTCACGCTGCCCGTTCTCTGAGTGTAGAGGGGATGCTGATCTGGGGTGACACAGCCTGGGTGCCGTTGTGCAGTACCTTGTGCTGGGATTTGTATTTGTCCCTAGTCCTGTTTATGAAGGAAGGCTTCGGAGCCTGTACAGGGCTCTGGTGTCCTCCAAACTGGCTGCCTGATGGCATACCGCTTCGCTCCTGCTTTGGGAGTCCAAGTTCCGGAAGCAGACAGCTACAGCATGGGAAGAACTGCATTTTGTGTGTGGGCTGCAGGAGCACAGAAAAGCCACACTACTGCACTGGGTAGAAAAAATAGCCATGAGGACTAGTGACAGGACACAAATTACCACAAGCCATCTGAGAAATCTTTGTTTTCCTCCTAAAACATGCCATAACACTAGTGAAAAACTTTCCCAAACCAAACTGGAGCCGAAATTACTTTCCCTTCCAAAGCTTGTCCCTCTGTTTCACTACATACTCACTATAACTCACCTTTTTAAAAGATACTCAGCAACAGAGGCCAGGCACAAGCGAGCTGGTAGGCTGCGTAATCGTAAGAGATCATTGTTGGTCATTATCATCACCACTGTCAGAGTCGTGTCAGAATTGCTGTGTTCATCAGGTTAACAGCCATAAAAATGTAAAACCAGCAAAACAAACAAACAAACAAAATCCGGGGAAGCAGCAAAACAAATGTATAGCTCAGACTAAACAGTTTAGTGTGCCATTAGCAATTGTTATCAAATCTAGCTTTTTTAATTAGTACGTGATCCCTTGCATTTTTGAATCCACTCAGGGTTTTCCTTTTGAGGTTTTGCCACATTCTCCCCACTTCTCAACTCCCACCCTGGAGAGCAAGTTAATTACATCAAAATCTTGTGCACACGTCTAAAATGCTTTCAAATACTGAAAAAGGTCAGACTGCTATGTGCTGTGGGGTAAAATCAGAGACCATTTCCATACCAAGGGAAAACCAGTGAACTAGGCTTTGACCTAAAGAGGGAAAACCAGTATAGGATGCATTTTGCTAGCAGGAAATTGGTGCCCAATACTGTCATTCTGAGGCCTGAGACCCACCTGTGTTAAAAGACTTTTCAAAGTTGTGTCGCTATTTTATTTCTGGTTTCCCATCGTGATATTCACGTAGGACCAAGCGCTTATGGAGCATCTCGTTTTGCTCTCGAGCTCAGGTGGGACTCACTCCTGCCATCCTCCGAGCTGGCAGAACCAGGCTGTGGAGCAGCCAAACCTCACGGTCCAAAGTGCTGAGTGTCTCTGGGCAGGTCCTGGTGCACCAGGAGGCAGGACCATCCCAGGAGCATCCGCCTGTGCAGACGGGGAGCCAGCGGCTGGCTGCAAGCAGAGATAGTGGGTGAGCTGTGAAGCACCGCATATTCGTGGCTGTTTTCATCGCAGCTTCTAATCCTCTCTCATACAAACCTGGGAGAAGTTGCTGCAGGCTCTCCTGCAGCATGTGGCTGTGCTTAATTAGCTCAGCAGGTGTGGTGGCTTTGACCTCTCTGTTGGATAAGAGATGGTATTTGTGTGGGAACATACAGACCTGGGTATGTCTGGGCTTGTCTGCTTTTCAGCTCGGAAGTAGGATGGCAGCTCCTCTCACGGTGTCCAGCTGGTTGGGGTAAGAGCAGCAGTGCGGCATCTGAAGCATCTGAAGGCTCATGGGAGGCGAGAGGGACACTTTATTGATAAATCAAAGGTGGTTTTGGGAGACGGGCCTCTATTTTGCAGTAGGACGGGCTCTGAGTGACCCCCATCAGCTCCTCAATCAGACAAACGTTATCAGTGACAGTCAGAGACAGTCTGACAGGACCGATATTTGTGAGGCAAATTACTTGGGCAGGAACGTGTTTGCTGCGCTACAGAAGTGCTGATGTTCTGCTCAGGGGTCCTCACTCAGCAGGGAAGTCCTTTTTCTCTGCCACTGCCCTAAGGTGCTCGTTAACACGGGGACTCTCCTCAACCAGCTAATGATCATTAAACAGGACAGGGACAGGATGCTCCATCAAGGCAGATCAGAAAGTCGTAGAATAGTTTGGGTTGGAAAGGACCTTTAAAGGTCATCTAAGATGTGGTCTCAAAGTGTTAAGTGTAGTCTCATGAGCTTCCTTGTCAGTGTCTCTGGAGCTGGTGTCTCCTGTGGCACCAGAACAAAAGCTGGGAACAAAGCCAGCTTCTGCGCTGCTTCCCCTGACCCCGTGCTGCTGAATTCCCAAGTGAGGATGCATTAAGTGTTTTCTAAGTAGAACAAGGCTTGTGTACTGGGTCTAGAAAGATCTTTCCTGGTACGTGGCAGGCTGCTAAGTACCAGTGCTTTAACCAGCTTGTTGAAGGTAAAACACTTTGACACATAGTCAAATGGGGGGAATGGCTTCAAACTGGAAGAGGAGAGATTTAGATTAGATATCAGGAAGGAATTTTTCACTCTGAGGGTGGTGAGCCCCTGGCGCAGGTTGCCCAGAGAAGCTGTGGCTGCCCCATCCCTGGAGGTGTTCAAGACCAGGTTGGACGGGGCTTGGAGCAATGTGGGCTGGTGGGAGGCGTCCCTGCCCAGGGCAGGGGGTGGGACTGGATGATCTTTAAGGTCCATTTCAACCTAAACCATTCTGTGACTCTATTATTTTCTTCCATTTCCAGTTATTTTAGGACTTACCTGGATGGTGATGTTAGGGTAAGAATGGACAGCCCAGAAGGTCCCCTCCAGGAAATCCCTGTACCCTCCAGGAGATCCCTGTGCATGCACCCCTTCCCACATCCCTAATGTGTCTTCACAAGAGGATCCTACCAGTCTGGGAGCAGAGACATTCTCTGTCACCTTCCTGCCCACTGACTTTCCTTTAGTCACTCTCTTGGCCTCTCCCTGGATCAGCGCCGTGCCCCCTAAGGCTGCAGCCACAGGAAACTGTCCCCTGCTGATGGGGGTTATTGCTTTGGTGTCTCTGGCTTTCTGGACACCTTGGCTCCCAGACCACCTCTGTCCCCACTCTTTCAGAGCCCAGGTCCATATAGGACCTGCTGGCACATGATACCCGAACGTGAATGCCATTCAGGTACCTTAGAATGCAGGACATGCCTGGGAAGGTCTGCACTTCGTGATTTTGCAGCCTGGTGGTTACTCATTATCACTGAATACCTTCAGTTGTGTGACTCTAAGCAGTTTCCAGGAGTTGAACTGAAAGGTTTCTTGTGATTAGGCATTATTATTTGCCCCAGTTCCTCCTCTCCCCTCTCTTCTTCACTTTGCTATTTCTTTGCTTACCCACCCTTTTATGCAATTCCACTATTTCTCTCTGAATAAGAGTTATTCCTATGCCATGGAGCAGAGATGGGCATGGCCGTGGGGACCAGCCACTGGTAGAATTGTGCAGTTTTGCAGAATTGCTATTGAAGTTTGACCTGAGAGCCCTCACTCCTGAATCCCCTTCACATTTAGCATCTTGGGTAACTCAGTTCTCCCACTGGGAACTGGGATATGTGCTCCAGGGCATCCCAGACTCTGTGTCAAGCTAGCCCTGGCAGAGATCAGGAGCAGACCCCTTTGTCTTCGCCTCCTTGGTGGATCCTTCTCTTGCAGCCTGTTCTCCCCACGAGGGAAGCGCACAGCTCCCCAGGGGATTGAAGAGCATCAGAGTCGAGATCTGCTGCACAAGGCCAAGGGTGATCTGCAGACCTAATTTCACTGGAATGGTATCTGGGACAGATCTGAACAGCTCTAGTAATACACATCTGACCCTTGCAAAGGCATTCAGATATCAAAGGATGTTTATCTCTAACCTTAAAGTTCCTACTGGAGACAATCACTCCTTAGTATTCTTCCTCCAGCTGAGACAAAGAAGCCTCTACCTTCCCTTCTGCTCGTACCCTTGAAGCATGTGTGTGGTGTGATCAGCCCTCCCTTTGGCCTTAATCACTTTCTCCCAGCCTATATAATTAAATTCCATCAGGTATTGCATCTAATTTTTGAGGAGCTCCCAAAGAACAAAAGCCGGTTCAGTCGCAGGCGAAGAGAACAAATTAATTAGAAGGGGAATATTAGGCTCCCTCTAAATTAGATCAGCAAATCTCCAGCATAAGGAGCATGGCTCGGCTGGCTGTGATGCTATTCGCTTCCTGAGCAGCTGCTCCGTTCCAGAGATCGCGTGCAGCATTCAGACACACAGCATCGCTAGAAAGTGGATTAGGCTTGGAGCAACCCAGGCTAAAAGGCGCTCCAGGGCACAATTTCAAAGCACAACGCCGGGAATTGGTGGCCTTGTGTCTCTCATTAAAGGCGGGACGAGTTGTGCCATTAGATTGCTTCACTGTACTTTGGGAACGTCTCCCTGTCATATTCCTGCATATCTAACCCCAATAAAGTGGATGTTACTTGAGTGTAGAGCTCTGCATAGCGCTGTTTACCAACATCCCTCCTAGCTATGGAGATCTCTATGAGTAAGCACTGGAATTATCATATAAAACCAGATCAAATACCCAGAAGCCACTCTTTATAAGCATTTAAACAAGTAAACAGACGGCACCGGCACAACTTACAGCTACCTCTAGGAATCTGCAGTCTTGGGGAACTGTCAGCGCATCCTCCCGTTGCGCGGTGCGAGGAGCGCAGACGGTGCCGGGAGCTGCGGAAGGGCGCTCCGGGCACAGAGCTGTGCCTGTCCTGCGCTCCCGATGCAGCGTGGAGAGCACCGGCACAGGCACAGCCTCTGTTCTCAGTGACACCCTGTTGTCACCGTGCGGTTCAGGACCAAGCAGAGGGAAAAAAGACCCAACAGAGATAAAGAGGAGCTTGGAGGGGGGGAAGAGGGGAAAGGGGGTGGATACAGACTGCTGAAACAATTCTTGTTAATTCAGTACAAAGAAGAGGTTTTAAAGACAAAACCAGTCTCGCGTACCCTGCCCTCACGCGTGGCAGAAACGTCTGGTTGTTAATGCACCTCCAACTCTACCAAACAACTCTACCAAATCACTCTACCAAACAACTCTACCAAACGGGCACAAACTGGAGCATAGGGAATTCCATCTCAACCTGAGGAGGGCCTTCTCTCCTGTGCGGGTGGCAGAGCACTGGCACAGGCTGCCCAGAGAGGTGGGGGAGTCTCCCCCTCTGGAGCCATTCCAAACCCGCCTGGACGCCATCCTGTGCCACTGCTGGAGGTGCCCCTGCTCTGGCAGGGGGTGGCACTGGGGGAACTCCAGAGGGCCCTTCCAACCCTCACCAGTCTGGGATTCTGTGAAACATTCCCTTCTCCCCATTTTCCCTGCTGGAAGGCACCTGCCGAGCATATGAGGTTTCTCCATGTGTCTGCCCTGGGAAGCCCTGGATGCGCTGCCGAAGGCGGGAGACGTGTCGGAGTGGCCCCCTCCTGTGCAGCTGGCCGTAGCCCTGGTCCTGCGATTTCAGTGCACCATCGCTGATGACAGGAGCACGGCAGGAGGGCCGAGAGCCAGCCATGGAGAGATTAGTAAACAGGCAACTGCTAATGAGTCCCGTGCTGAACCCTCTGGCCCGCTCACCTTCTGTTACAAAGAATAGAAAGCAGCACCTGAAGAGTTTCATGACAGAACCGTGTCAGAGCAGGATTCTACAGGAACTTGCTGTCCTCCTTGCGTGTAATGTGCCGTATCATTTGCCATTCTCCTTTTACCCAGACTGTTTTTCCTCTATGGCTTTAAAAGTGCGATTGAATTTGGAAAGGATCCAGGACATACAAAGAGCTGATCTGTCTATAGCCACACGTACCCTGCATGGACAGGAGCAGATTAGAGGTCCTTCTGACGTTAGCAAGGACTGCTTAATACCGGTGAGAAAGTCAGCTCTGGGGCTCCACCTGAGAAGACAGGATGGGACTTAGAGAGCAGAGCATCTTTGAGGGGTAGTCTACACGCATGTTTACACCTGAGGCAGACATGTTCCCTGGCACTTGAGAGCAGGAACGTTCACAGCCTGCTGTGAAGTCACAGGCTCAGCACACGAGCACAGAGTGAGTGCCTGAAGCCATTTTCCTTTTCTCATGTACCTGGGAAAAGCGGAGCGCTTCATCACTGGTGCCACTTAGTCAACCACTTTGTCTCCCCTCATAAATTCTCCTCGTTTCCATTTCCAATAAGGTTCCTTAGTAAGCTGAATGCTATTGCCTCTTTCAAATGAAGGTTTTCCCCCATCTTAACCAAAAAAAACCCCAAACTTTAGTAACGACTTCTCATTCTTGAATGACAAAGGTGTGTTTTTACATCCTCTGCCCTTCCTGTTCCTGGTGATAAGACCAGGCCCATCAGAAGGTGACTAAGGCAAAGACATACATACTGTTATCTCCTCTCCTTTTGTCCCGTCTCCCAGAGAATTCCTGAGATCATGTGCTTTAAGGACTCAGCTCTTCAGAATTAACTGAGACAGCAGCAGGTACATTCCCTTTTGCTGCTTTACCCAGAAGAAAAAATTAGTTGTCATCATCCTTTTCCCCTGAAAGTCATTGCACAACGTGCAGGCTGCAGTGCTGGTGTACATGTGGACCATGAATTTCTAAAAATTCTGTTTGTTGAGAAGTAACTTCATAAGCCAAATGCATTTGGGGACTGTATCTGAAGTTTTGTAGCTTCTTTATTCAAGAAGATTATTGTAAATGCAGACATTTTAAACATTTCTGAAATTAATATCTTCATATCAAATTAAAACTGCTGCCTTAAAGTCAGTTAAGCATGCAAGCATAAACCGGTTTCACTTAGTCATCTCAAGAGATGTTATTACTTGGAAATTAAGGGCTGAAGTTGCAGAAGTCCATGCAACACAAAATCCCAACACAGGACTAAAAAGTCTTGCAGTTTAATTCAAAGATCACACTATCTCTCTTATCCTCTGGAGACTTTCCATTTTCAGTGTAATTTGGTAACAACATATTCATCTCCTCTGCAGAAGTGGGTTTCTCTAGTGTGTAGGTTCTTGACATAATTTTCTGAGCACCTGTTGGAACAGAGCAGTAACTCTTTCCTGCTGCTTCCACTTGCTAAATCAGATTACAGAGAATTGGGAAAGCAACTCGACGCTTCCCTCAGGTTGCTTCTCCATGTAGGTGATTGCTGCTGTTCCCATAGGAAGGCTGTGAAAGTGTGGTTCAAGAAAGAGGGGCTGTAGGAAATACAGCAAACGGGAGAGACCTTGACTGCATAACTGTGACTGGAAGAGGAGGTGCCCACTGTAATCTCCAAGCTGAAATGAGTAAAAACATCCACGTTGTCACAGAATCACAGAATGGTCGGGGTTGGCAGGGACCTCTGGAGAGTCCAACCCCCCTTCTGGTTCACCCAGAGCAGGTTGGACAGGAACGCGTCCAGGCAGGTTTTGAATCTCTCCAGAGAAGGAGACTCCACAGCCTCTCTGGGCAGCCTGTGCCAGTGCTCTGCCACCCGCAAAGCAAAGAAGTTCCTCCTCATGTTCAGGTGGAACTTCCTGTATTCCAGTTTGTGCCCGTTGCCACTTGTCCTGTCGCGGGGCACCACTGAAAACAGACTGTCCCCATCCTCTTGCCACTCGCCCTTCAGATATTGATAAGCATTGATGAGATCCCCTCTCAGTCTTCTCTTCCCCAGGCTGAACAGACCCAGGTCCCTCAGCCTTTCCTCATCACAGAGCTGCTCCCGTCCCCTGAGCATCTTCATAGCCCTCCACTGGACTGTCTCCAGTAGTTCCCTCTGTTTCTTGACCTGGGGAGCCCAGAGCTGGACACAGTACTGCAGATGTGTCCTCACCAGGGCAGAGTAGATGGAGAGGATGACCTCCCTCAACCTGCTGGCCATGCTTTTTAATGCACCCTGGGAGACCATTGGCCTTCTTGGCCACCAGGGCACATTGCTGGCTCATGGTCATTCTGTTGTCCACCAGGACCCCCAGGTCCCTCTTTACAAAGCTGCTTGCCAGCAGGTCCGCCCCTAACCTGTACCGGTGCATGGGGTTATTCCTCCCCAGATGTAGTACCCTACACTTGCCCTTGTTGAGCTTCATTAGGTTCCTCTCCACCCAACTCTCCATCCTGTCCTGATCTCCCTGGATGGTGGCACAGCCTTGTGGAGTGTCAGCCACCTGTCCCAGTTTTGTGTCATCAGCAAACTTGCTGCGGGTACACTCTGTCCCCTCATCCAGGTCACCGATGAATATGTTGAACAAGACTGGACCCAGCACTGACCCCTGGGGAGCACCGCTAGTTACAGGCCTCCAACTGGACTCTGCGCCGCTGATCCCAACCCTCTGAGCTCTGCCATTCAGCCAGTTCTCAATCCACCCCACTGCCCACTCATCTAACCCAAATGAATGTTCAGATCTGTCTTGTTCATACCCTGGCCACTGAAAGCAAGCCAAAACCCTCTAGAGAAGGAATGTGAAAAGCAAATTATATAAATAGTGACATAAATTATATAATAATAATGCAGGAGCTGTGGCCCCAGAATCAGGAGGACACCTATGCCCAAGGTCTTCTTTGAGCCCTTCCTTATTCACCACTGCAGGTGTTGCCATCAGTCCTTCTAATCAGTCCTTCTCAATCAGTATGTCTAGTTTCTACATGAATTGCCAGTGCATGTGAGTTGTCCTCAGGAAGTAGAGATTCATCCCTTTCTCTTAACACAGCAAAATGTCTGAGTCATGAGTACCTCCAGCATCCAGGTCACTTGAGGTACCTTGGGTTACCTGAGGTCAGCTGGGGCTAACTGTAGCAGTTCTGCCACCTCTGTTGGTCACCTCAATTAAAAGCAGAGCACAAGATGCATTCTTTGAAGCTATGACTTCTTAATAACACCAATTTATTATGAGAAGCTTAAAGGTATAATAACTTCAGTGCTTGGTGTCACACCATCACAGACTAAAATCCAACATAGCTTTGACCAGGAACAGGGCAAGCGACACCCAGTCTTCTGTGGAGAGGAGAAGGAGCACTAAACCTGTCACATCAAGTGAAGCTTTTAGCTCTGACAGCAAGTAAGAAATCCAGCTTGTGCGTAAGAAAGCGAGCACGCTTTGCCCCTGTGCTGCCTTGTCTACGACACCTCAGCAACGAGGGGCAGTGGGAGCAAACGACGAAGCACGAGCAGGCGGTGAAGCATGGCGGCGTGCCACCAGCAGGACGTTCTGTGGGGCTCAGGTTGATGGAGCCAGCCTTTACCTGCTCCGCACTGCTGGGGAGAATGCGTGTGGCGTGGAATTTAGCACTGCTACAGGGAAAGCAGCCAAGATATTTATGAGATAATTAATTAAGATGGTTTCTCTAAACGTGTCAACCAAAAGGCTTTATGTGCATCTAAGCTGGCGTTTTCTCTGGCTGGGAACTTTTGAATTTCTTCCATACTGATCTGGGAATTAGTGCTGGGAGAAAGGAAACTGATGACCGCGCTTCATATATACAGCGTTACACTCAAAATCCTACATAGCCAAAGGGACCTCACCTCGTAGGTGGAGCTGGAAGTGTATTGTCAGTTAGTTAACGTTTCAACACTCTAATCAAAACACAAGAAATAGTTACAACAGTACTAGTGCTAATAGTTCAAATTAATACAGAAAGACTCATTTGTTCTGCCCTTAGAATGGAAATATAAAACTTACTAGTACTCGCCTTGGGTCTCGGGTGTTGTGCTCACTCGTCCCACATCTCTCTGGATGGGCCATCAGTTTGTCACCAGGGGCAACCTGGCTTTGTCAGGCTGTTGCCACAGGCAGGTCCCTGAGCAGAGCCAGCCGGGGGTAGGTGACAGACACTGTGCTGCTATCGCAACTCAAACAAGCTAAAAGCAGCTCTGGTCCAGGCAAGCCCAGCCCAGCCTGGAGACCCCACGCTGTCGGGTCAGTACAAACCCCAGGGGTTTTCCCTGGTAATAGAAAAAGTCATGTTTATTGGGCTACAACAGCAACACCACTTAGACACTGAAGGGGAAATGCCTGGCAGTCAGCAGAGCCACGGCATTTACACCAGCCACCGCCAGGTCCATGATGCTAAAGAAACGCTGTGGAGATGGTGGCTGGCTTGATGATGATGCCTCTCCCACTGCCTGTTCTGTCACACCCCTGCAACTGCTCCCTGGAGATTTCTGCCAGGGAAGTACTGGTTTTGCCTCTTCTTTTTTTTTTTCTTTTCTTTTCTTTTATCTTTTTTTCTTTTTTCTTTTTTACTGCTGTTAAGTAGGTGGAAACAGGGACAATTGCCAAAGACTAGCTGTCTCCCATCAGACCAGCAGAGATTCCTGCACTGAAGCCTGAGAGATACGCAGTCCTTCCTCAGGCAGGACTGGGTTTTAGTACAAATGAATACTTAGGGACATCCCCAAATTCCCCTGGTTCACAGACCTACCAGCAGCTTTCCAGTATCTGAAGGGGTCCTACAGGAAAGCTGGAGAGGGACTTTTTACAAGGGCATGTAGTGATAGGATGAGGGGGAATGGCTTCAAACTGGAAGAGGGGAGATTTAGATTAGATATCAGGAAGAAATTGTTGACTGTGAGGGTGGTGAGCCCCTGGCGCAGGTTGCCCCGAGAAGCTGTGGCTGCCCCATCCCTGGAGGTGTTCAAGGCCAGGTTGGACGGGGCTTGGAGCAACCTGGGCTGGTGGGAGGTGTCCCTGCCCAGGGCAGTGGGGTTGGAGCTAGATGGTGTTTAAGGTCCCTTCCAACCCAAACCATTCTGTGATTGTATGATCTGGGGACGAGTACACTCACTGTATAATGTCAGCACTCACTTATTGGTGCCACATGGATAAAGGATGGACTGTAAGCCCCACCTGGCAGGGATCAGAGAAGCCGTAGCCTGGTGTCTAGGTGCTTGCCAGGGAGGACGAGGCATAGCCTTGAGTGCATGTTGGCAGGGAGAGAAATTAAAGCTGCTTCTTCTGAGAGCGGGATGAGCCGGCTAACCGCTGAACTGGATAAAGCTGTATACACATTACTGGGAGAACCTGCAGCATTTAATCGTGACTGATATTCTCTGTATAGAATAGTTTAAATCAACCTGCAGTAATTGTTTCCTTGCTACAGAATTCAGCAGGGCGATAAAACAGTCCTCAGTCTCTATTGTGTTTCCCTGAGAGGGTGTTATGTGGTAAGCATGAATGTGTGAGTACTGGGGATAAGTGAACTGATTCATGGCCTGGTAAAAAAAAAACAGAAGGGAACTTTTCCTCCCTCTCCCGAGTCATACAAAACTTGAGCTCCTGTATCGCTAGCTGTACAATTATAGGGTGTGCTTAAGGACGCAGAAGAAAGATTAAGGGTTGATTTGTCATTAATTTTTGATACATGGCTGCCCTAGAGCACCTCTTTGGATGCCTCCTGCTCTGCTCAGGTCTGGTCTAATAGTAGCTGTAAGGTCACTGCTGAAGGTGTAGGGGTGCAGCAGCACAGCTCTCCCTAATACTGATGGGAACAACTGATTTTCACTCACTCTGGGCTTTTAAGTATCTGAAACTGTTCTGAACGGGAGCCCCAAGCCTGTTTGGTTTCTTATAGGTTTGGTAGTGGCTTTCTTGTACTCAGTGGGCAAGGACTGCAACTGGGTGAGTCCTCTACAGAGATATTGGCCAATCCTTATCTGCTTGTGCTTTCACTGCCTTTTACGTGATGGCATTGCACACATGAT
Organism: Anarhynchus alexandrinus; assembly: GCA_008711295.1. Classification (NCBI taxonomy): domain Eukaryota; kingdom Metazoa; phylum Chordata; class Aves; order Charadriiformes; family Charadriidae; genus Anarhynchus; species Anarhynchus alexandrinus. The sequence continues at coordinate 544,515 of VUYV01000386.1, read as the reverse complement.
GAAAAGGGGTCCTTATGTCCTCAAGGGAAAAGAATGAGAGTCCCTTTCCCTTCCTTCTTTCCTTCCATGCAGAGGGGAACAGCTTCGGCACAGGGAACGGGGAGTACCGTGATCTGGGAAACCTGTTGTTTGTGTGAGTCCCTCGTCCCTGATGGCCTGAAGGGCAACATCCATGGGGTCTCTTCCCGCTGCTGTACTGCGGAGGAAAGGAATGTCCTTTCTTGGCTTTTGGGGGCTTAAATGTTCGCTCTTTGGGGAGCTCTGGAGCATGCTTCGAGACACGCGTGTGTAGCTCGGCGCAGCTGTATGTTGATGAGCAGCAGCCCACGGGAGCAGAGCTGTTCCCTGCACAAACCAGTACTTCAGCAGGTGTTCTGCTACCCAGCACGTGCAGTTGGAGCCTTGGAGAGGTGCTGTGTTTTATTTTCCTATCAATTTAATCCTCTCTCTTTGAAAGTGTTTTTATTTAGACATCTCAGCAGAATATGAACTCATCACTGTATTTCTGTCATCCCCAAAGCATGTTGCCGGGGAGACCCTCTAGCACTGCCGTCCTGGACTTTACTTTCACATAGTCATTTTTTTTTAAGTTAACAGAACATAAACCTGATGTTTCCTGAAGCCTCTTACAGCTTGTTACAGCTTGCAGGGGGGTTGCAAAATCAAGGGCAACTGCTGTAGTTAACGGAGTAAGCAATTAACGAAAGGAGATGTTCCCTTGGTCACTTATGAGGAAAGCCAGCGCAGCTTTTAGCTTCACTTTCTACATCTTATCCAGTGCCAGAAAGATACATGCGTACGACCTGGACTCCTGCAGCTCACTGCGCTGGGTTTGGCTTGGTCTGCTGTGCAGCCAGTGGGCATATTCTTGGCAGGGTTCCTGGTCTGGACTGACACAAACCCCGAGCCAGGGAACTGTTCCCCACTCTTGCGATGTTGTGGGAAGTCTTCCAGCATGTGTCATTTTCCATAAAGCCCAGTTCCTGGCCAATGATTTTACTTGAGAGCTCCAGTATTCAGTTGTGAGCAGTAAGCTTTTACCCATCCTGCTTGTAAAGAAGTCTGGAAGATGTGATGCAGATGCACTCTGAAAGCTTGCTAATGCAGAAGTCACACTGAAATAAACGGAAAGGAAAAATAAGGATCTCCCAACTTTCAAGTTGGAATGACCCTCATGTTTTGTTTTGAACCTGTAGATCCTCCTTGGCTTGGGAGTGATCCTGGCCTGAGGTTTTACCATATTTTCCGATGCACTGGGCAGTCAGTTATGCCACAGCCGTATGCTTGCTGCAGCCCATGACAGCTGGACGAGCCAGCCCTGGTGACATAGGACTGCCTGGCTCATGGTGGGCAAGACTTGGCTCTGCTCAGGTGAGGCACCCATCCTCTTCCAGAAACACCACAGAAGCTTTGGGGATCTGTAGGGATCACAAAGACCCTGACCTAGAAACATAGAATCATAGAATGGTTTAAAGTTGGAAAGGACCTTGAAGATCATCGAGTTCCAACCCCCCTGCCATAGGCAGGGACACCTCCCAGTAGACCAGGCTGCCCAAGACCACATCCAGCCTGGCCTTGAACACCTCCAGGGATGGGGCCTCAACAACCTCTCTGGGCAACCTGTGCCAGTGCCTCACCACCCTCACAGTGAAAAACTTCTTCTTAATGTTTAATCTGAACCTGCCCTCTTCCAGATTGAAGCCATTCCCCCTCATCCTATCACTACATGCCCTTGTAAAAAGTCCCTCCCCAGCTCTCCTGTAGCCCCTTTAGGGACTGGAAGGCCGCAATAAGATCTCCCCGGAGCCTTCTCTTCTCCAGGCTGAACAGCCCCAACTCTTTCAGCCTCTCCTCATAGGAGAGGTGCTCCAGCCCTCGCATCATCCTCGTGGCTCTCCTCTGGACACGCTCCAGCAGGTCCATGTCCTTCTTATGTTGGGGGCTCCAGAGCTGGATGCAGTGATCCAGGTGGGGTCTCATGAGAGTGGAGCAGAGGGGCAGAATCCCCCCCTCGCCCTGCTGGCCACACTTCTGATGCAGCCCAGGATGCTGTTGGCCTTCTGGGCTGCGATGGCACATTGCTGGCTCATGTTGAGCTTCTCGTCAATCAGCACCCCCAAGTCCTCCTCCTCAGGGCTGCTCTCCAGCCATTCCCCGCCCATCCTGTATTTGTGCTTGGGATTGCCCCGACCCAGATGTAGGACCTTGCACTTGGCCTTGTTGAACTGCATGAGGTTGGCTTGGGCCCATCCCTACTGTGCTGTGTCCAGTGAGCCAGGCGAGGAGGTGGCCAAGGCCATCCCCTGTAATCTGTTTAGCCCAGTCTGTGGCCAGGTGGCCCCATGGGGGCTGATTTAGGCAGAGTCTCTGTGGTCAGCAGTCATGTGTGATGGGGAACAAGAGGGATGAAGCAGGGAAGGAGGTGACAAAGGCTCAGCATGAGGAAAAGAGAGATAAAGAAAGAAGAGGCAGTTATTTTGAAAGAGCGTGAAATTATTGGTAGGTTGTCACATTATTAGGACAGAGCGAGTAGAACTCAGCTCAGCAGTGGTATTTTAGCTAAGGAATGTCTGTAAGGGCAGAGAACTCTATCATTCCCTGCACTGATTTAGACTACATCTTGTCCACGTCTGGCTGTGCAGTGCTGACAGCTCTCTCTAAGTACCACTGAACTCTTTCCAGTTGCTTTTTTTTTGGTACATTTGCATGCTCAGGATAGACAGTGATCCCAGAACTATGGTATTAAACCAGAAAAAAACACGCTGCGGTGGCCCTTACTGTGCCTTTATTCTGACGAGTGTGCGAGGTGCCAGCTGGCTTCTGTTTGTTTGTTGTTTTTTTTTTAAGAAGGAAAATGGTAATATTTCAGAGACATCCCTTGGGTGCCCCTTCTTATCTTTGTAATCTCGGCTAATCTGCACCCCGTGCTGTGGTAAGACAGCGAGATGCCCGACCTGCCCGCAAACGCCTCCGTCAGTGGTGGAGCCCACAGCCATGTCTAATACCCACCAATTTCTGCAATTGGACTTTCCTCAAATTGAGACGGTTTGTGTGCTTGCTGGCTGCCCTGTGCAGCTCTGGCCCCAAGAGCTCCTCATTTTTGGGTCTGGAGCCGTGCCTCCCCGCGCGTTCGGAGATGGTTGTGTTTGACCGACAGGAGAGAGCGAGCGATGCGGAGCAGTCTGCCGCGCTCAGCAAACACCTCACAGTCGTTTTGGCAGCTCTTGCCCTTTGTCTCCGTCTGTTGATATGTGTAAAATAGCTCCAAAAGAATCACTCCAGCAGAAATGAGCCGCCTCGGAGGCAGGTCATCTGTGGGGGGTTTTATCCCCCCCAAAAAGTAATTTTTTTTCTTCCACAGAGATCTGTCTGAGAATAACGTTTGTGAGTAATAATGTAATGAGTGTGGAGGTGGGGACTTCTCTCTGGGTGTAGGATTTTTTCCCAGGAAATTCGTGGCAAGGGTGAGGTTGGGATCCCAGAGTGTATGATGCAAAAGGCTGTCCACGGCAGTCCCTGTCTGCCCTTCTCAGGGTGATGTAATCCGGACTCAGTAATAACGTTTCCGAGAGGTGGATAGCAGCGTTTTAGTTCAGCTCTAATAATTCTGTTAAATCAGAGCCGGGGTTGTAATTGCTGTTTGTGACTGAGTTTGTTCCATATGTGTGTTATGCAGGATGCCATTGTAATGAAATGTTCCCTCTTTGAGCTGTATGCCCTAAAGAATATGCCTTTATTGTGTGGCAGGCAAAACGCTCATCTGCTCTCTGCCTTTGCTGTGCCTTATAACCAAAGGAGAGGGGGGGAAAAAAGTCGTGCTTCGCCTTGTTTCAATTTCTTCTGGAAATTTAAAGTTGTGTAAGTGTTAGCCTTCATTTGCTTTAGTAACACACAGCCTTGCTGAGGCCCTGTTCATTTTTTTTAATGAAAAAGCCCGCGAGCTTGTGTGCGTCTGGGGGTTTACATGCATTAGAGCACGGGGGTGTGATGTCTAAGTGGGAACAGGGAGTGAGAGGGCGGGAAAAGCCTCTTCCAGGGAGTCGGACACGGTGCTCGGAAGCGGCATTTTAAATTTCATCCTAACCGTGGGAAAGAGACCTTAGAGATGCAAAACCTCTAGAGAAATACTGTATTAAAAGATAGCGCGTTGCATGCCGTGAGACCAGGTAGGTGGGCGGTTGCTTTGCTTTGGAAGTCGTGCGTGCTGTGAGACTCCATCGTCACCAAACCTGGCTCCCGTACAGCGCTCTTCATTCACAGGCGGCCCCGTGCTCTGCGGGCAGAGCCGCTCCGGTACAAACGGGGACGCAGAGGCGCGTGGAGGGGACGCAGCCGCTCTGCTGTCCTGCTCGGTGCCTGCCCGAGCGGTGACACTGGTTGTCATCTTCCACAGCTACCGGCAAGCCCCAGAGAGAGCGAGCGAGTGCTAGCTGGGTAGGACATCTGGATATGGAACACTGGCAGACGGCGGCTAATTTCACCCAAAGCGGGAGCTGTAAAAGAGGCAAAGTGCGTGCTGGGAGCCTGAGGACGTGCTGGGCTGTGCTGCCGTTCCTCGCTCGCAGCACTGACCATACATAGAATCATAGAATGGTTTGGGTTGGAGGGACCTTGAAGATCATCCAGTTCCACCCCCCTGCCCTGGGCAGGGACACCTCCCACCAGCCCAGGTTGCTCCAAGCCCCATCCAACCTGGCCTTGAACACCTCCAGGGTTGGGGCAGCCACAGCTTCTCTGGGCAACCTGCGCCAGGGGCTCACCGCCCTCACAGGGAAAAATTTCTTCCTAATATCTCATCTAAATCTCCCCTCTTCCAGTTTGAAGCCATTCCCCCTCATCCTATCACTCCATGCCCTTGTAAAAAGTCCCTCTCCAGCTCTCCTGTAGGTGCCCTTCAGGTACTGGAAAGCTGCTGGAAGGTCTGCTGCTCTTGCTAAATCTGACTTCTTCTAGGTCTCAGGTACTGCCTCTGGGTCCTGGGTTTCAGCTCCCTGGTGGCTGCAGCCCAGGAAATGTCTTGTGTGCCCTCCCAAGGCAATGCAACAGCAGAAGGCAGCTTTGCTCTGATGTGATCTCGCATGGGGGAGGAGGGAGAGCAATGTGCATAACCCTTCTAGACAGCAGGTACGAGATAGCCATCAGACTGTCCCCACCTCATTGACGCAGCAGATCTAGCCCAGACATCTCCATTTTATTGTGTGCTTGGGGTAAGAGCTGGGTGCCTCCGCCCTGGCCCCGCGGGGCAGCCCTGCGAGGGGACACGCAGCACCACACCGGGGATGGTACAGCCTCCAGCACCGGGAAGGGCTCAGGGCAACCTTGTGGGGCTCCAAAGAGAGGTCTTTTCTGTCTGGAATGGCAGTGTTGGTTTGGTTGGGTGTTGATTGGCAATAAAAATACCAAAAGTCCAGAACAAAATGAAAATCAGTCCATTTACATTTGTTTCTCAAGGAATTAGGCCACTTTTAGCTCTCTCACTGTAGGGCAGAGGGAAATACCCAGCTTCAGCCCACTAAAAGTGAACACCTTGGATGAGTCCCAGGGGCTCCTTCTTAGCCCGTGGGACTGGCGTGTCCTCCAGCAGCTCAGCCCGTGGCGGAACCCCTCTTTTGGCAGGGCCAGTCCCTCTCCACCAGCGGTGGAAGGACTCCCAACATCTGGGTGAGAGCACACACGGCTGAAGGTAGGAAGGAGGAAAACGGCCCCAGCGGAGAATGAAGGAGGGACGTTCCTGGTGTGGCGTAGCCATGGCTGTGCTTCCACTGCTCTGCAGCCTCATCTGCTTACGCTTGATCTGCTCTGGCTCTGCTGTGGCTACCGGGCACGTGCATTTTGGCAAGGTACAAGGGAGCATTCGCTTCCAGTGTGAAACAGCTCGGTCGAGGAGTGATTATGAAAAAGTCCATTTGAATAACAGCACCTGAGGTTGGCCCACCAGCAGCCCCCAAGGCGCTTCTGAAAGTAAAAGCCGTGTACCACCGTTTTTACGCTGCAAAGCCGAGGGGAGACGATCACAAGTGAGCAGGAATAAAAAAAAAACATATAAAACAAACGTAGCATCCTATAACATATCTGTAAAAAGGCAAAACTCATTCTACTTGAAGTCTACAAATTCGAGTTTCTCACGGGAAAACATAACTCCTGTTCAAATGCTAATGGGTTGTTATCACAGGAATTTAACTTAGCATAGGAGTACTTATGCTCATACTTACATAGCAGTACTATGTACTATAAGAAGGGGCAGAGGAAGGTTCAGAGAGCAAATGGCTGTTGAACGATCTTCAATCTGCTGGTAAATGTTTGCTTTTTTTTTTTTATATATACTTCCCCTTCTTGATCTCTGTCTTGAACAGATCCTCCAAAGGGACATATAAAAGACAGCTGATTTCAGCTAGAGGTAATAGCACGTATTTGTGTGTTTCTTTTATCCTTGTTTAAAATGGCAAATTTATGGCACTGATAGAGTGTCAGTCACCGGCGTAGCTGGCCCTGTGAGCATAGAAATTGATAGTATATGAGCAAAAATTGGCTTACTGGAAGGAAAAAATGCAGCACATTTTAGAAAAGTGACAGAGAAAAAGAAAGCGAATTGGGTGTTGCAGCCACAAACCATCTCTGCAGGCTTCTCAGGACAAGAACAAATATCTCATGAAGCAAGAACATCTTCCAGGGACTCCGAGGCAAAGGTCTGCCACCCTTTTCCAGGAACACAGCAGCCAAAGCATGCAAGAGCTAGGGAGGAAGAAGAGAGCAAAAGCCCATGATCTTTCCTGTGGAAGCAGAAAATCTTTTTTTTTTTTTTCCTGGAAACTCTCTTCTCAGCCACTTTATGGGTGGATGCCTCCACGTTTGAAGGTTTTTGCTACCACATTGCATTACTATAACTGTAAGAAGAAAACTGTCTTGCTGCTAACACTCCCAAACCTGTAGAAACACTTTATATGTGTTTTGAGAAGTTTACAGGGAACGCTTGACTGACCTTGACCAGAAAAAAAAATATGTGAGGGAAGGGAGTGGGATGCTTTTTCTATTAGATAGGAATAAACATTTGTCAGAAGTCTCAGCATCTTCTGCCTGCCATATGTGAGCCTCCTCTGAGGATCTTCAACATGCTCATACGATGGCAAAGTCTGTGTGCTAGGCTCTCCTGGTTGCTGGTGTCCTCCCTGGATGGGGAGTGGGGTTTGGAACCTGCTCAGATCCATTGCAGGGCAGAACGGTGGGACATTTTGGGGCAATTTAGATGTGGGGTGGGGTTGCTTACCCTCTGCCCGCTCGTATGTAAGGTGGACTCTGGCGACAGGAGTAGTGGCCTGCAACATCAGCAGTAGCGGGCAGGATGCTGGGGTGAGAATGACTGGCTAAAAAGGAAAGAGGAAGACTTTGCAGACTGATGAGGTTTCAAAGTCTCTGTTCCTATGAGCATTCCCAGTGTTGCCAGAGAGCCTGAAAGTGTATGAGAACAAGCGGCATTTGGTCTCAGTGTTTGAAAAATAGTAAAGGGCTGTAGCATCTGTCGGAGGCAACGTGAGCCAGCCAGAACGCGGCCGCAGGCGGCGTTTCCACCTGGATCCCTGATGCCCGCTTGGCCATCCCCGTAGCTCCCTGACTCAGCTCTCCTGCCCGAGTGCCGTGCGCTGGACCATCTGCCCTGATGGACTTCCAGCCACCCTGGCTCAGAAGACCGGTGAAGCATCACGGGCTTGTGCGGAAAGGCACGGAGAAGATGGAGATTTAAGAGGGAGGGAGCTGCATTCCCGGCCCCTGAGGCTGCCTTACTTCCCTCCTCCCCCCCCGCACCTATCTTATCTTTGCCTCTCTAAAATAAAAGGAATAGAAAAATTAACAACATGAAAAAGGGAGGAGATAATAAAGAGTATCTGAAAAATTATCTGTGTCCTCATTTCAGAGCTTTGCATGGTAACAGGGAGGCAGAAGGCCCTTTTCTTTGTTAATATATTAAAATATTGAAAAGATGGGTGTCTCCTGAATCGACTCTGTTGTCATGGACCGAGAAAGCTCCTGCGAAGCGTTCTGCAGAAGACTATTGAGCTTGAGAAACTGTCCAGGGATGCCATTCAAGGACCAGAGCAAATCAAAGCTAAAAGACAAAGTTTGCTATCACCCTGTTAACGGGCGCTCGGGTCCAGCCCGGACAAGAGCGATATCTGCACCTTCGCTTTTGTGCTGAGACAAAATCTCTACCAGTGGGACGTGAATGCTGTCAGGGGTCTGGCTGGAATTGGGAAGAATCAGAGCAGTGTCTGTTCTGATTTCCTTTCCCTCCGTAGCCTTGAAACTTTGAGTGAGAGCGGTTCCTGGGGAGTGCTGCTCCTGGCGGACCTGAATCTGAGCCAGTGACTTCCCGGGGATTGGGGTGTTCGGTTTGGCACGTTAGTGGTTCCCCTGTCAGAATCTGTTCGTTCCTTGGCGGTTATCAAAATATGCCATTGTTGTTCTTTGTAAATCTTTGCCAATAAAGCAATAAGACTTTGATGCTGCTAGAGCTGTTATGTTGTCATACCCTCTGCTTGCCCTTAATAGTGTAACCGTGTGGTTGGTACTCATATGAGGGTGACAGTGGGGCTGTATAGCATATATATGTGTACATATATACACACACACACTGAATAAAGGTTTCTTTGTTTTCTTTCCCTTGGCAGGTCACTATGGAAAGGATATTTATCGAAGTGGAGGGCCAGATCTCCATAATTTCATCTCCTCCGGGTTTGTCACATTAGGAAGAGGACACACGAAGGGTACAGTGGAAACAATTTTTTGCTAAATAAAAAGATTGTTTTAAATAAAGCTATAACTCAGAAGCTGGGTTCTAAGTGCTATGAGATAACAGTATTGGACTGCAGTCAGTGGATTTAGTCTAGCAAATACTGCTGCAGGTAAAATACTGTGCTCCCGGCAGAACATTTTAAATCCTAGCAAGGGAGACGGTGGGAGAGTGTAGAGTCGGACAGACAGACTCCAGACTCCGCTCTGACTTTGCAGTTCACCAATTTATACTGCTTTGTGTTTTCCTGGGTGCATGGTTGCAAACCACCATTATGCTGCTGTACTTATAAAGGGAAGGGGACGGAGTGTGATGCTGTCCAAGGGCAGGCAGTAAACACTTCAAGAGTGCATTTCTGGATTTATTTTGTTTGACTTCTGGGCGTTTGGTTTTTTTTGGGGGGGGGTATTATCAATATTTTATAAAATTATTTCTTTTTAGGTCCTAAAACATATCTTTTATGTGTTCATACAATGTGATATAATGTACAAACATAAAAACACACAAATATACATATACTGCTCTGTGTACGTTCTGTGTATATGTACTGTATATAAAATATATGTTGAGAGACAGTTGTAGCTCTATTAGATAAGTAACCGTATATCCCAGGAGTTGTGGTGACACAGAAGCTGTGAGATCTGACTCAAAGTAGCTGGTCACCAAAACGCCAGATGAATGTTTATTTTATGACGTTGTTGCATATTTGGTGAGTTTTTATAGTGTACAGTGAGACTGTGTTTGGAGCATCTTTCTGTTCACACCCACACCCCGACCAAGTCACACTGGTGCACTGGCAGTGGGTTGCGACACTGGGAGTGCAAGCATGTGCCATGCCAGTACTCGTCTGGTTTTGTGTCCTGCTGACTTCTGAGACTGTTGTACATTTCTATAGACACAATGTATGTGGAGATACCTATATAGCCACAATGTACTGTATGTGGAGACGTGTCCATGTGCTCGCCTGGTTGAACGCACCTGTGTTGTTTCTGTGGATGACCATGACTCACAAATTATTAAAAGAACCTTTATTTTTTCGTACATTTCCTGCACTTTTTCAAATCCTCCACGAGTGTCATCCAAAGCAGTGTTGGTCCTGTAGAACTGTCAGAGAAGAAACAAATATATGTATTCTGTCTGTGTATGTCTGTGTGTGCTTAAATAAAGTTTACTGAGGCTGAGGCAGCACCCGTGGGACTTGTAATGCAATACCCTGCAATTCCAGCCTGGCGCTGCACCACTGAAGGAAAGCAGAGAAAACCACCACGGACCTTCAGGTGGGCTGGGGACTGAAATGGTTCAAGGAAGGACTCGTGGATGGCATTTCGCACAAGGTCTCCCTTTCTCCTCCCCATCCAAAAGGAGTTTTACGGTCATGTCATATCACATCAGGCCTGACTGTATATTTAGGGTGAGATAGCAAGTGTGCCCCAGTAGAGGCGTGGGCTACGGAGTGGTGTGTCCTGATAGCCTTCATCAAGCACATGGATAGCCCCAGGCAGGGCCCTAAAACCTGCCTCTTTGTCTCAGACCTTCAAGCAGTTTTCTGTACAATACACTTTTCCCAGTCCCTTCCCAGATAAGAATAAAACCTGCTTTTCTTCTGTAACTGAAAAGTCTCGGGGGCGCTCTGTTCTTGTGTAAACGGGCCAGTGGTTTTCGCACCTTTTCCACTGGCTTTGCTGGAAGCCCCACAGAGCAGTTTCCTATCCCTGGGAAGGTGGGAGAACGGGCAGTGGGAGTCCAGGCTGTTCACCTACCACCTCTTCCAACAGCCATCAGATAGGGTGGTGCTTTCCAAAGTGGATAAAAGGCTTTTATTATCTGAATAAATTCAGCTATCTTGGCTGTTTATGGATATAAAAGAATGGATTGGCCTTTGAATTCACTTTTCAGCTACCTGTAAATTCAAATTTCATTTGAACAGTACCATTATGTTAACGTCTAACTTCTTAATGGTAACTTCACACGCCCACTCGTGACTGGTGCAGGTGATTAACATCTCCACACATTCTGCAGGCAAACTGCCGGGTTTGCTTGTGCAAATGTGTAGATTTGTCTTTGTCTGCGATGTGATTCGATTGCCTGTTTGTGCTGTGAAAGCAGGGACTTCGGATGTAACAAATGGCTTAGGGGCTCCTTCATTAGGATTGCGCCCTGTATTGTTTGATAATTTCTGGAAATATTACACGATAGATTTCCTGTGTTCAGTTTGAACTGGCAGCCCAGTGGTACATGTAGACAGGAGGGATGAGTGCTCCAGCAAGGGCTGCAGTCCTGAGCTTTAGCTGAGCAGCTTCGTGCTCAGGTTTTGTCCTATTTCAGTTCCAGGGCATGTGCTAAAATCTCCACCTCAACTGCCATTAGCCAAATAACCTCGCCCTGCCTTGTCGTTACACCACCACGGAAGAGGGTTCTGCTTTTAGACTGAACAAAGCCAATGAAGTTTATCTCAATATTTCTTTGCACTGGGAGACACATTTTTGGTGTTTTCTCAACTGTCTTCTGTGCTGTGGCAGGACTCCAAGTGCTGAGTAATATTTAAGAGCTAATCTATTTTGGGCAGAAGACAAAGATGTGAGACATGCCAAACTACCATGGATACCAAATCAGCATATTCACATGTCTGACATCCACAGGCTCCTGCGAGATTGTGATTTATGATTCTTATATGACACTCCATTGGGCAATGCATCACTGCCTGGCATTTAAGTCTATAAAATCACTACATAGTGTGTTCTTCAAACCATGGTAAAAGGCTTCACTGTCAGCCTGTCATGATGATCTAGGAATGAATCCAAAGTCTTCAGGCCATAGACGTTCTCCATGGTGAGACACACTGCAGGGCTAATCTCATCTAACATTAGATAGCCACAAGTCAGATCTTTTATTCTCAAGTAGTGGTGTTCACTTCCATGTAGAGACACCAGGGAGACACCAGCACCTCTAAATGAGTCTTCACTGGATGGGCACTAGGCATGTCGCGCAGCAAGAGGGGAGCCATGGGGGGGTAGGTCTTTAAGCCATCAGAGGAAGGCAGATGAATCCCACCTGCGCTCGCTGGTGTAGGAGTAGCTGCTCTTGCTCTGGTGGCTGTGGTAGTTGCCATGAGTGTTCCGTGCTCCAGTGAAACAGGTAGGAGCACTGAAGACAGGAGCTATCGCATCCCTCTGTGCACCACCCTAATTTAAAAACCAGCTTCTTCAGTCTATTCTCTCTCCGAGCATCTTGCTACTCTCGGATGTCCCAGGTTGAGACTGCCCTGACATGGACTGTACTCGCTGTCCTCCTCTGCGGAGCTCTGCCCAGTCCACACGCTGCTGCAGCAACACACACAGCTGCAACACAGCGTGGAGCAAGCACCCACTCACAGTGAGGGAACAAGTCTCGGAGAGCAGTGAATTCACTCAGGTTAACTGCTCCAGGTCATGAGTGTGGAGTTTTCAGGTAAAAATGTGATTTTTATTTTATTTTTTCACTACCAGCCTCAGACCTTGAAAATAGTTCCTGAACGGAATGGGGCTCCTTGTATTTCACCAGTCTGTGACAGCAGTAGATATTCTGTGGAGCAGACGAGAAGCTCACTTCATCACTAAACAGCTTCTTTGTTTGCCTGGTAACTGCGAAAGTATTAAAAATAGTGATTTTTTTTTTTTCTGGAAAGAAACATAATTTCCCGGTTGAACTGAGCACTAGGGGTCATGGAACAGTGAGGCAGGAGGAATATGGGATTTTAGACTACTGCAGGGTCATCTCATAGGGAAAATCAGGACTTTTCCTACAATCTGCTAGTTTCTTGTAAGTTTATGCCAGACCCTTGAGTAGGTGCGGAGGTAGGGCTGCAACTTGAAAAGCGTGTGTGTGAAACTCGGGAAGAGCCAAGCGTCCTCACAAGCTGCCCAATAACACTTTCAGAGACAGAACCTCTCACTTTTGGTTGAAGGCTGTAAATCTTTACTGTTCCCGGATTGCCTAGGAGATGTGCTCTGAGTTAGAACATCTGCAGGAGTCTCTTTTCTTCAAGTATCCCACTAAAATTTGCACCTAGGATGTTCTCCAGCAGTGCCGGTAGGCAGGAAAAAAATAACGAGCCGTGTATCCAAGTCGGTGCGATGTGGCTGTTGGAGCCCGACTACATCGCTGCTGGCATCTCTGCCGAGCTGCACCAGCATCCTGCAGCGTGGGCAATGTGAAAGCGACGGTGGCGTAGAGAAGCCAGCCTGGTGACTGAGCCATAAAAGCTACCCACAGTCACGTTTTATCTTGTGATATTTGGTGCAGAGATGGCAAGATTTACAGCTGGAATGTGGGATTTGCCTGCCGGGGCCTCTGTTCGCACTGTCCTGCGGTACGGTTGTACCTCGTGCATCTGCCAAGTGGCTCAGGGCACTCTTTTGATGGTACAGCCCTTACAGCTGTCCAGCCTGAGCTGGTTTTGGTTGAGCATGTGCCTGGTGTGAGGGAACATGGTACATGTCCTTTGGCAGGACCTTACACCCAGCTAGACATCATACGCCTCAGATACAGCCTCTCCCTTTGCCGTCTCCTGGTAAATATCCCACTCCCTGTCAGCTGAAAGGATGCACAGCATCCACGTACAGGCAGAGGGGAAAGTGAGAGGTCGGCTGCTGCTGACTTCTTGCTTTTTCACAGTTGACAATGTCTCCCTCAAATCAGCTTTTTTTGTACGTATGCTTTTCTTGGAGAATCTTTCTTACGAGGACAGGCTGAGGGACGTTCTCCACGTTCTCATCTTTTTCTCCCCTGGGAGCTCCAGAGCTGTCCCAGCACCGTGTCTCTGCTGCTCCCACTGGAAGGTGATGCCTTCCCTCTGCATGGAGGGAGGAAGCACAGAGCAAATGACTCATGACTAAGTCCGTGTTCGCCCAAGACAGCATTGCCAAGTTCGTGTTTGTGTGACGCTTAGAAGAGGTTGTTGATGATGACAGGGCTGTGGGACATCCTGTGTCAATAGGAGGATGAGGGCATTTCCTTCCTGAAATGTCCTGATCTGCCCATCCATTGTGTTCCCTCATTGGCACATCCTTCCCACCTTCACTGTGTTTTCTGCAAGGTGAAGAATACCTGTGACAGGCTCTGTATTTTATAAATGACCTATCTGTACGCAAGCTAACCTTTATGCAGGCACCTCAGTGGATTTAGGATATTCGGCACGCTGCAAGCTTTGCATACAGACTAAACGTGACACCACACGTGGTGAAACGGGACCGGGCACTCACACTGGCTGACGGCGCTTCTCCAGGCGTACACACGCTGTACTCATTCCCCTTTTACACACACCGCGGTTCCTTTTGGAGACCCCAAACTGAGCCCCTTTTACAAGCATCAGCTCAGGAACCAGCAGATTTACCGGTCCGTTGGCATGTAAATATGATTCAGAGATGAATAGGAGGAAAGCGATTTATTAATTTAATCATCATTAGCAGTTTGAGGATGCTGATCCCTCTCTCCAGCACCGCCCTGGTTCCCTGCCGCTGTGGCTGGTTCCCTGTCGCTTGGCTGGCAGCTTTGTATTCCATTTTCTTTCCCAAAGTGCTGGTTCATACCCTTAATTTGTTATTTTGAGGTCTTGGATTACATCTGTCGCAACCAGCACTGGCCCAACGCAGCTACAAAACATGCAGTGAATCAGCTCCAAGGTGGAGTTTGCTGCCTCCCCCCGTCATTAGTAATCCGCACTTGCGGTGGACTCATTAATACGGAGAAAGAGAGAAGTTTAAGGGTCATTTTTTTCATACCTGCATCTGTAACATGCCTTGAATAGATTATGCAAAAAATGAGCGTTAGGTATGTTGAGTCCTTTTTCTCATTAAACACTTGTTAGACGTTTCATATCAATGGAGGGATGTCAAGCCAGAGCCCGCTGCATCCCAATGAATCATTTTATGTTCATCCTGAATAATATCTAATGATTTCGATGGTGTCTCGCGGTGTGTGTGCTAAAGATCACTTGCATTCTGATTCCAGATTAATTTCAACTATTGCATATTCTGACACTTAATTGTATTGACTTGAAAATAGGATCATTGGGATGTGGAAACTGCTTCGTGGCTTTGCAGAAAGATTCCATTACGCAATAGGGCATTTCAATCCGCTCTGAATTATTTAATCGACTTCAGGCGCCACTGGCCATTTCTCAGCAGAGTCTGGACAGATTTTTTTTTTTTTTTAATAGCCCTCTGAATAGCTGGGTGGGAGGAGAGTGGGAGGTCACGGAAACCATACCAATGCCTACAACAGTCGTGCAGCGTGCCACCCCTGTAGGCAAGAAATGGGGTGGACGTGAGCAAAACCACATCAATCCCAGGGGCCACCTTCTGCAAAGCATGTTGAAATCACTAAGGTGGTGGGTTCATGCCCTTCTGTCTTCAGACAAACTGGCCACAAACCTGGCTTAAAGCACAACCTGGGGAGACTGTTTTGGAACGTGGCTTTCCAAGCGAGCGTGTCCCACACTATGAGCAATGAGCAGGAGGAGGATTGGCAGCTAATCTGAGCCTTCCTTATTAAGGAAACCACAGAAAAATGACCACAAGCAGGGCATGGAGCACATATATCACTGATAAGCCAGGAGACTCAGCTTCCTGTGGCAAGAAGCCCACAGTTGCTCCGTAGCCAGCTATTAAATGGAGACTGATTCCTGCAGCAAGAAAGCAAGCTTCAGCCACGGGCAGCCTCACTGCTGCGTGTGAAGAGACACTGGTTGTCAGTTGGAGATCATATTGTGCACCACCTCAGCCGATCGATGGCATTTTTAACTTGACCTGATCAAACATGCTTCCTGGAGGACCCAGGACTGAGGTGAGAAGATGACAGCCAGGTTGGGTTGCCTCTTCTTTCTCACTGAGGGACAGGTAAACCCAGAATCTTGTGTCCGAGCCAGGGGAAGACCACCCGGTGCCTTTCTGTGTGTGCACATTCAGGCTGGGATTAGCAATGCGTTTTGGTGACTAGTACTGAAACGCGCAATATTGGAGCTAAACTTGCACTTGGCACTTGGCAAAAGGTCGTGACAGACCCATGCTTTTGACTTCAGCATGTGGTCCCCCGTACAGACCCAGTCATGCACGAGAGCTTGGGACTAGCCTTCACCACTGCCGCTGCTGAGGACCTTATGTTTCCATGTCAATGTAAATCACAGAAGTTATCACTCAACTTCTTCTCCGTCTATGGGCAGTGAATTATTTTGCTTCCTTGTCCAACAAACTCCATTGCATCCACCACTCTGCTGAGTTTCCACGGGTGGTTTTCAACAGTCTAGAGCTCTAGAATGGATTTCTTTCTGCTGTGCGTTAACAGTATATTAAAATAAATTACAATAGCTGAGAGGAGAAGAAAAAAGCCCTGCCTATTATCGGATGCCCTTTCACAGAGAGTCTGTCAACTCTCCATGATGTTTTGGCAGATACCTTTGGAAACTGAGCTGAAGGCTGTTGAAAAGCTGGCAGTTACAGCCCGGCTATCTATGAAAAAGCGAGCTTCAGCTGCATGCCACGAACTTCTCTTTGAAGAATGTCTTTTTCTATATTTATTATCAAAAACTGATGTATAAAAAAAACTTATGATTTCCTGCTACGGTGTCACTGAGCATCTCAGGCTGGTTATCTCCCCAAACAGGGATTTTAACTCAAATTAAGAATCACCCTTAGAGTTGGCATACTGTTTCTTTAGCCAGTCAGCATTCAGTCTTCATTGTGTTTGCAGATTGTAGATAAGAAATTCAAATATTATGAAAAAGTCGGAGATTCCTAGGTGCAGATGGGGGACTTTGCAGAGGGATCTGTAATTCTGAAGCATCTGTGATCTCACCAGAACAACCGCATCCCATGGTCAGAACTCGGCAGATGGAGAGCTGGGGCACACCCAAAAATCTACTGCTATAGCAAAACTAGTATGCTATATAGAGTTTACGTTCTAAAGTTCCTTGGGAGGAACATTGGCTCATCATCAGAGAAGGGTCTTTGGAGACACAGGCCCCAGGTTTGCTTTCCAGATTTACTTTCTAGATAAGCTACTCACTCATAGGGAAATTATTTGGTCTTAGGAGCTTTGGTTTATCCTTCAATAGTCAGTACAAAACTGTGGACAATTGTAGGGGATTCATACAACAAGTGCCACAAAAGTAATTGCAGGCAGTCCTTGAGGGACGGATTTGAACTTACTGGCCTTCCAATACCTAAAGGGGCCCACAGGAGAGCTGGGGAGGGACTTTTTACAAGGGCATGGAGTGATAGGATGAGGGGAAATGGCTTCAAACTGGAAGAGGGGAGATGTAGATTAGATATTAGGAAGAAATTTTTGACTGTGAGGGTGGTGAGCCCCTGGCCCAGGTTGCCCAGAGAAGCTGTGGCTGCCCCATCCCTAGAGGTGTTCAAGGCCAGGTTGGATGGGGCTTGGAGCAACCTGGGCTGGTGGGAGGTGTCCCTGCCCATGGCAGGGGGTTGGAACTGGATGATCTTTACGGCCCCTTCCAACTCTAACCTCTCTATGATTGACTTTTTCTATTCTTTGGAACAGATTAATCTCCATCTCTTGACAGCATGCTGGCCCCCAGCTGTGACTAGTTTATATTGTGGTAGTGTCTAAAGGCCACAGGTTGAGGGTAGGAACCATGATTCCTGGATGGGGACAAAGCAGAGGGAGAAATGCCCCAGATGTCATATTCCTTCTTGTATTCGATTTACAGGTGTGCAACAGCTGGATATCTGTTGAAGTAGGAATGTTAAGTTTCACAGTTTACAGCATCACTTTGTTGTCCCAGTCCTACTGTTATGGAGCTGTGGTTCTCTAGTCATTTAGCTCCTGATCTGTTCCTCAGCTGGAGGAACTCTTCTTCATATTGTTCCAGAGTCAGTTTTGTTTAATACTGCCATGACTTTGCGACAGGCCTGGTGTCCATGCTCCAAGAGGTGTGTGGTAAAACAGCTGAATGAGGGCTTTTCTACTGCAGTTGTTTTGCAGTCAAAAGGATAATAAAATTCTCTTTGCCTAAGCGCAAAATCTGTGACTTTTAGTGTGTTGGGCCCTCGGTCCGGCCTCCGCTGAAGTAACAGCAGCTGAACTGTGACCTGCTGTTGTGTAATGCCTGCTGCTGTTAGCATCTTGCTCTGCTGGTTCAGAGGCAGCAAATGTGGATGTTCCCATCCTTTTCTTGCCCTGCCAGCTGCCGTTGCAGCCAAGCAGGGCTGCTTTACACTTCCAGGACAGGGCAGATCCCACAGGCTGAGAACCTCCTTCCGTTTAGGTTGTCTCATAGTGACTAACGCTGGTGGCATTTGTCAGTGAGCCATTAGTCTTCCATTCACGGGGCTGCAAGGACACTTCAGAGGTCTGTAGTGAAGCCAGACGATTCCTACCCTCTCCGGCTTAAAGTCAGGCGTGTACTCTCCACTAGGCGCCAAAATCCTTCTCTACTCGGTGGAGAGAGCCTGCGCATTGCACTGATCCTGGTGCCACAGGCTGAGGTCACCAGCAGGACCAGGGTGACTGTTGCCCTCCTTCTGTTCTTCGTCGCGTGCCAGGGTCCCACGTGGACGGGTGGCAGCCGTGGGCTTGTGGGAGAGACGGTGCTCACAAGTGTGAGGCCTCTGCTTTCGTAGATTGGCACAGCCGATGCTGGTCAAGTGCTAAGAAGTTTGCACAGTTAAGCCCAGGTCTTAGAAACCTTATTTTTCGCTCCAGAGAAGGAGCAGTTTCTCTCTGGCGCGCATGTGAAAGGTCTTGCTTTAACTGGAAGATATTTCTAACTGTTGAGTTACTCTTTGTGCGCTGAGGGAAAGGCAGAGCTCAGCAATTTCCCCCCTGCCAGAGCGACATTGCTGTGATTGAGTTTAGGTTATGAAATCGGGTTGTAGCATACCTTTTTTTATAGGTGGGGGAAGTCTGTGCAGTGCAAAATTTGCTACTGTTTCCGTGAACAAAAAGTGCAGAGTTCCCGAGGAGCAGGGAGGAGATAAGCTGAGCGACTGCACTACATTGTCCTTTGTAGCTGCTTTGAGGCTGAAATGAATTTACAGTTCCCGGTGGCAGGAGTTGCTCCTGCTGCCACAGCAGCGGGTGGGCAGTTGAGTCAAAGTGCCACAGTCCTCCCAGGACTCGAGGAGAAGGAATGGGCAGCCCTCATCTGTCATTTTCCTGAAGATGTAGATGCCTTGCTACCTGGAGGTTCTCGGGAGGTGGTAGGGCCAGCCGCTTCTCCAAGAAACCCTAAGAGAAGAGCAGATTATGTTGGGAAGTGAGGGAGAGCTATGGACTGAAGGATGAGTAGAGCATTTTCTCCTTGCCTGGACTGTCCAAAGAAAGCCCCGTACTCTTCCTCCTGCCTCACTTTTAGGGCACCAGCAAGTGCCCTAAATGTTGTCATCTGTTGGGAAGAATACGCTCATAGCGCTGATCAGAGACATCGGATAGGAGAGGAGGGGTTGCACTGAGTGCCCCAGCAGCTGTGCCAGAAAGCGCCCCTTTTAGAGGGCTGAGCCCCTTCCCACTGCCCGGCTCCTGGCTACTGCTAGGACAGCTGTTTCCTTTCTGACAGCATCTCCATTTCCCCTCAGAACTGGAGTAAACCCAATCTGTCATCCACACTCGTCAGGTAGTGGCTTTAAAGCTCCCTGGGGTCCTGAAATCCCTCGTACAGTGGCCATCACGCTCCTGAAAACAGACGCCCACAATGACTTACCGTAGCGGTGTGCCCTTATTTCCTCGTATAAAGGCAGTCATGATGATTTCTCCAAAGGTTTTCCTGGATGAGGGCATCATTTCCATACAGTGCCTCGAGGCTGCTGGTGGTGCTCTCATGGAGTAAAGCTGCCAGAACCCAGGTCTGTGGCACTTTCCGAGACCGGTGGTTAGACTGAACCTGTGATTTTTTGTCTGACAGGCGAAAAGCAAGAAGCACCTCTTTTTCACTGACTGTTCTAAATAAATGGCTGTAGAACAGAGCAGCATTTCCGCTGGAGGCAAGCGGTGAGACAATGCCCATAGCAAGAAGATGCACGGAGCAGGAAGCCTTCGAGCAGGAACAAATCTCTTCGTGACAGTTTTTCTGACTCTTGGATAGTCCCAGCATCAAGTGAATGAACAGAGAAGTTGGGTTTTTGCCAGTAATTCATATAGCTGACATACAGTTCCTGGACGACAGCCTAGTTCCTCAACTAAAGAGCTGATTCCAAGCCCACTTTCTGCCAATGAGTGGTATTTTTTAATTGATTTCAATGGCACCGGCTTGGATCTGCTGCAGAAAATGAACTTATGCACGCCAATGCAGACCATACCATACTGCTGTTGCACACCTGCCCCTCCAGAAAACGGTGGGTTTGCTTTCCCAATGCGCATTTCCCCCTCTGAACAAGGAATAAATTAAAGACATGCTACAGCTTTTTTTTTTTTTTGTAAATATAGCTGATGTTCCTGGAAGAAATGTGCTTATAGTGTGATATAATGCGAACAAAAAGGAGTTTACTGGTCAGGCTGGAAACTGATCCCTGACTGTAGGAGTCAAACCGGATTTTGCTGGTGGGAGTTTGTTCAAATTCTGTGATCAGCACATGAGACAGATTGAGCTCAAGGGCTTGCCTTCCCGGCTGCGATAAGGAAAATGTTAGTGCAGGCAGCGAGATGCAGATCTGCTGAGTAAAAACCCTCATCCTACACAATCATATTTCTGAGCAGATCTGCTCTTTATGTGGGGCCATATCTGTGCACACAACTCACAGATTCCTCCTTGGAAACATAGCCCTTCAAAATTTTATTAAGATACTATACTCTTATCTATTCCTTTTATGCCATCACCCTGCCTCAATTGTTTAAAATGTAACACAAGTTTTATTCCAAAGTATATGTTACTGTTATTAATTTAAGATATGCTCAGATACCAGGAGCATACAGTCTATAAAAGGCATGTCCTCATATTCATTTTAAACCAGGGAACTAAAAATAGAGCCGGTTCAAATATAGGTGATGAGAATAACCTGAGGTTTGTATTAGGAGGTATAATATGAATAAAGACTTTAAAAGTGCCTGGCAAAGTTTCTGCGCCTGGAGGGAGCTGCAGATAAAAGTTTGTAAAGTAGATTTGGGACAGAGAAGGTAGTTTGGTGAGTACTACGCGTCCTCTCCGTATGGCAACTGAAATATATTGAATTAAAAAAGCTGAATTCAGAACAGAGAGCAAGAAATGCTTTTTGTCTCGGCGTGGGGTATTGGCCTGCGGATCTCACTCGTGCAAGGTGCTGTTGAGATCAAGAGTGTGCGGGACACAAAACACAGATCGTGATACTTTTGCGGTCAGCGAGACAGGCAAATTACTGTAAGTGTTCGAAGAGGAGAGAGGGAAGTCATAGCAACGTTGGGACTGGAGGAAACCTCCTTGAGTTCATGCCGTCCCGTAAGCGTCCAGGGCAGGGGTTCATCTTGTAAAACAGTTAATACTGTGTACCCACAGAGTACCAGAAATAGCCTCAATTTGTTTGTTTGGTATGACCTGAGTGAAAAATAGGACACCCCAACTAAGGGGAGCGAGAACTGAAGAACGACTACATGGGAAGAGGTTGGGTCACAACCAAAATGTCAACTCACTGTGGCACGTTTGCAGATGGTGCGAGGTGGGGACCGCAGCTGACCCTCACTGCTTCATTGTGGCCTCTGGACTCTGGCGAGGGGACACAGCTGTGATGCTGTGCTTGGTGACACCTCAACCTATCTTCTTGGGGTTCCTCGACCTGCTTGCAGCTCAAGGTCCTGGCTGAGGCTCACACAACCTGGGGTTGTCCAGCTTTGTCCTGTTCCCCAGATGAGGCAGGAGCTTTGGTCTCCTGAGTGCTTCTGGCTGCTGCGTGGAAACCGAGAACAAGCGAAACACAGATCCTACGTGGTTGTTGAGCTGACCCCTGTCTAAGCTCTGGGTGGGTTGTTGACAGCCCCAGTGGCTTGGCAGGGAGGTGTTTCGCTTCCTGCAGGCTCCAAGTCGTGGAGAGTGGGCTTCACCAGCTGCTGCTGTGTCTAGGCAAGCACAGGGCTGGCACAAGTCAGCGAGCAGATGAGTCTGAGCAGCGCAGAGGAGAGATGAGCAGGAGAAGATAAATGTGTGACCCACCCCCCAGCGCCACGCTGAGCGCAGCCCAAAGGGACGCCGGCGTTTGAACCCACAACGCCACAGCGCTTTGTCTCGCATCACCCACGTTGTTCATCTCTCTCTCAAATGTTTAAGCCCTCCGATCCCTGCAAATGAAATATTTTATTGGGGGCACAGTACCCACAGTGTGCCAGACGGCTTCCTTCCCATCCCCGCCTCCAAAAGCTGAGCAGAGAGTGGTGAGACAGGTCCTGTCAGCAGCTTGGCAGTTTCCAGCCTCCTTCTGTGTCGCGTGGTTCATCCTGACACAGCCTCTGCCACGTAAACGCGCACGTAGCCCCGTGACTCCGTATCTCGCTGATGCTGGAGCATCCTCCCCTGGCTCGTCGGGGCAACACCCGATGTCAAGTATCGTCAGTTCTGACTTGTTTTTCGGTGAGTGATAGGAAGAGGTTGTGCAAAATGATCGTGCCCCGTGTTCCGGTGGCTTTTCCTGCCTCTGGTGGGGTTTCTGGGCTCCCCTGCAGCCCCTCTCACGTGCGGTGCAGACAGATGTATGGTGACGCTTTGTGTCGTCCGGGCACAGACTTGCATGTTCGCGTACACTGCGCTAAGACCTTTCTTTCCTATTTCCCTGCCATTCCCTCAGTTATAAAACAACCCTTCTGGAAGATCTTGAGCTTTAGGTCTTATCTCTCAAGATGCCTCGAGTGGCTGTCAGTCCTTTGGAATTCTTCACGTGCAAGCAGCAGCGGCGCAGAGCCTGACCGGGCGTGAGGGATGCGGACAGCCACAGCCACGGCCACAGCCACGGCCATGGCCATGGCCACAGCCATAGCTACAGCCACGGCCATGGCCACAGCCAGCACGCCGCAGAGAGCCACGGGGACAGCACACCCACGGCCACCGTCACACAGCGCCCTCCAACCAGCCACGGAAGAGCTCTTCCCCCTGTCGTCGAGGGTGTCGTACACTGCTCGTTGCGGAGTTTTTGCCCCTTGGATGTGAGTAAGGGTTTGTATAGAGCCAGTGAAAACAAAGCGGATAGCTGCTGCTGCTGGATTTTCTAAACAAGCCTTTCAGAGCTGCTGGCTTCTTTTTCATATGCAGATAAGACGGAAGTACCTTGAAATATTTAGGCGGAACTGCACAAGAGACACTGAACTGGGGATGGCAATCATAACAGAGCGAATTTTTACCATTTTCAATGCCTTTTCCTGTACCAATATTTCCCAAGAAAGCCATCCAAAAAATTGGGACGACTGTCTTAATTTTTGAGCTGGGGAAGGAGAGACAGGAACAGGACTGGAATATGGATCAAACACGACACATAGACAGAAAGGTAGTTTGATGGAAATAAGCTGGAGAAGGAGATAACAGTGACTATATCTACCTTGGACCATGGCATTAGTTGTGACCACTGTACACAGCTGAGGTGACTTTCAGAGCATACCAGAAAGGGGGTTCAGATCTGTGGCACCCTCAGGATGACCCAGGCAGCGTGGATGAGACAGTCAGGAACGGGACCTGTTCAGTCTGTCTTTTGCACCAAAACAACAGGGTCTGGATTATCCTCACGGCTTGATGGTGTCTGGGTTCTCCCTCGGTCGGTTGCTCATGCAGAATGAAGTAAACATCTTTTCTTCAGGAGGATGCTGACGTACCCATGCTGAGGTGTTTTTCAGGCTTTAGGGCAGTCTCATCCAGAAAGCCTTCTGTTCCAGATCTCTGGGATCCAGGAATGGTGCTGGTGAAGCTGATATTTGGCAATAGTGACCTTTTTTTTCCATGGATTCTATAGTGAATCTTGAGGAGCATTTGAGATCAAGTGAGAAAGCATAAGCAGGGTTAACTTACCCACTTCAGGCTCACTTTTATCGTCCTGCATCGTGGGCACTGGCTGTAACCCAAGAGACAATTCCCAGCAGAAGCCCCATGTCTGCACAAATGCCAATCCAGATGTACTTAGCAGCAGAAATTTAGCAGTGTCAGTATCTTCTTCACAGTTTGCAACGAACCAGGGGCCTTGTGACAGAGCCATGATTTATGGTCCCTTTTGGTCCATCAGCTGGAGTGGCAATAGGGCTACCTGCCAGGTTGCACTGCTGCCTGGGAGAGAAGCCCACGTTTGTAGTTATGTGTTTGCTCACACGGATTCCCCAGGTTACAGCAGATATTCCTCTTTTCTTTCTGCAACAGGCAGCAAAGGCAAAACAGAGTCAGTATGGCATCTCCATCTGACTTTGCTACTCAGTCTCCATTGGTACTGCCTGGGGAGAAAGAGGCCCTGCTGTGGAGCAGCACATCCGAAATCACACGTCCAGAGCAGGCCAGAGGACCTTCATCGTAACCATGCCTCGTTTCTCCACCAGCTACCAGGGTGATTGACTCGAAAAGAGACCTCTCTAATACATCCAGTGTGAGGATCCCCACCTCCTGATAAATGCACAGTCCTTGCGTTGGTCAGATACCCTGGGACAGAAGCCTCCAGCCCTCAGGATGGATATGGGCCATCCTCTAGGGAACAGAAAGAAGACATAAAAAATGGTGCCTTTGGGCTATTATCTAGTCCTCTTTAGATAAGAAATCACCCACAGGAGGTGCAGGAGCCACTGAGTGGCTTCTCTTTGTCTACTCTGTTCAAGGAAGATTAATTCATACTGGGGCAGGCACAAAAATATGCTGCAAAGAGGTGTTTGTGTTTTTTTTTTTTTTTCTGGGGAGGAGTTGTCCTGCTAGGTAAGATGAGACTAGAGTTTAGCTTGTTTAGCCCAGGAAGATGGGGAGACGTGGGATCATCCTGCATCACAGCAGTGGCTTAATAGCTGGGAGGGAACATCGTGTGTAAACTAAAGAACAATACCAGCACAAAGACAAGAGGGTGAAGATTGGTCATGAATAGATTGCTACAGCGAGGTTTAAAGGTCAGAGCTGTGAAGTTCTCCAGGAGTCACCCAGTTAGTGTATCGGTGTGTACTGGGACAAGCACGCCATCTCTGTAGCGTGGAGCTTGGTCAATTCTCAGAGGAACACTCTGTCCCAGCATTCGTGGTACAAGGCTTAGAGGATGGTTCCCTTTTTCCCATTTGGGAGCACTGTGAGGGGGTTTGGAGCCCAGCAGGACAATGTTTCTGTAATAACCCTGTGCCAGCAACCCAGAGCGCCTGATGGGGAGCAGAATAAAGGACAATTTCCCAGAGAAGGGTGGATTATTTGAGTCTTTATAGTTCTGTTCTGAAAGGACAAATAATATCTCTCAAGAAAGAGCTGCTGTACCTCTGAGTACATCAGCTTCCAGCTGCTCAGACTTTCACAAGAGTTGTGTCTATTCACAGCCTTGTTCTGCAGGAATTGAATGCTTCAGAAATAAAGCAGATCAGGCTATTGCATTGCGTTCCGCTCTTGTATGCCCACTGCTTTTCTTGCAAAGATGGGTCCCATGCCTCAAACGTCAAGCCTCCAGACCTCTCCAAAGAGGGGAGCAAATGCAGTCCAGTGGGCAGGAGGGGGCAGCCCTCCAGCTCATAGCTGGGACTACTGCCTGCCCCATGTCACACTGCTGTCCACCCTCCTTTATCGGGTGTCCCCACGTCTCACAAGGTTGGCAATAGCTTTGGCGGCTTGCACATTGGTCATGTAGATGGGATTCATTTCACCCTACCTATCACATCTAAAAATGGGGCTTTTAGTCTAAGCGGGTCATGTAGGCTCTCCAGGGTCAAGAGTGAGAGGTGGACATCTTTGCAGTGGTTCAGCTCATCCTAAGACAGGTGAGTTTCTGTGTGTACGTATGAGCCTAGATGAACAACTAGAATTTGTGTACAAGCTCTACAGCTTAAACCATGGGGTCTGGGTGTAGTTTAAAATGACATCCCCTAAAACTACAGCTGGGAGAGGCATTTTTCCTTTCTTGTTCGTTCCCTTCCTCTCAATACATCTTCCTTTGCACCAGCACAAGCACTGGTGTGACCGCACAGCGAGCCAGATCAGAGAATTCAAGTCGGATGAAACCAAACCCAGACTGCTTTGAACCCAAATCAGTTCGCTATGTGTCCTCATGGATGCTGTGCTAGCTCCAGGACAGGCATGGCAGGGAGCAAGCTGCAAAGGGCAGGGGAGGAGCAATGTGGCTCCTTAAAACGAGCGTGAAACTCCAGCATGAGTTGAAGCCCACTCTGTAGAGTCACAACACAGTGCATCACGGTTAAAAAGCGTGGCATTATAGAAAGACTACCCCGGATTTGTAGCTGGCATCAGATTTTGAGATTCGTGTTATGAAGTACAAGAGCTCCAGCTAGCACAAGCTGCATGTATCTTGCTTGTATTGATCCTTGCTCTGCCACAGTAATTTCTTGTCTTTAAGGATTCCTGGGTGTTTTAATGTAAGTCTTCCCTGATAGAGAAGGAAAGACAGCAAAATCATTGGTTGCTATGTGCAAGCAGGAGAACCCGTGTTGGGGAGCCAGAAGGCTACAGCCACCCAGAGAACGGGGCTCATGACGGTGCTGATGCCACAGCACTCAGAGGCTGAGATT
Source organism: Anarhynchus alexandrinus (assembly GCA_008711295.1). Taxonomy (NCBI): domain Eukaryota; kingdom Metazoa; phylum Chordata; class Aves; order Charadriiformes; family Charadriidae; genus Anarhynchus; species Anarhynchus alexandrinus. Next base: position 518,102 of record VUYV01000386.1, on the reverse strand, counting down.
TCTTTATCTGCATGTGTCAACGTGAGACACTCTCACAAAAGGGTGGCTTTCTCCAAATACACCCTCACTCTCTTTTTGGCAAAAAACACGGTAGTCCAGCAGTTTGTCCTACGAACAGCGTTCACAAAGCCATGCTCCCAACAGGCTCCGTGGCAGTAGAGGCTTCGGGGGTGCCCAGTTAGCATCTTTTTTCTCTAGCATGCTTTTTCCCTAAGAAAGATGACTGCGAATGTGGCTGGAGGCAGATTTGTCTGAACTGTAAGGATTTTAACACGCCTTTACTTCTCCACCCCCCCACACCTTAAGCCAGCCACTGATATCATGCCGGGGCTGCATGCAGATTTACAAACCGTATGCTGCTAAATTAGTCTCACCACCCAGTGCGAGGAAAGTTCAGAAGAAACCCAGGCTTCTGCTTTGCATATCTATAACACAGAGCTGAGCCCTTTGATGGGCTCCTCTGATGTCCAGGAGCTGTGAATATTCAAGACATCAACACCAGAAGAAGGTTGGAGAAAACAACAGAAAATGTGTCCCATCATCACCGATGAGAGTGGTGATTTTTCCCTGGCAAAAGCTGACATGACAACAAAGCATAACTATCACTTTCTAAATAGGATGAGGCCAGTACAGACATTTATCCTATCACGAACAGCCCTGGTCAGGTAGTAAAAAGGGCCAACAGGCTCCAGCTTTGTAGATGAGGGGGAGGTCCATTTTACAGCCTCTTGCCACCGTTGTGCTGCTTTGAACCATGGGGGCGAGACCAAGGGCAAATATCGGGACAAACTAGACAAGACTATGAGCTGCAGGCTTTGTCTTAGTTGGAAATATTTTTCTTTTTTTCTTTTTTTTTTTTTTTTTGTCGCCAGGGAAACAGAAGCAGAAATGACAAATGCTTTCAATTTGTCAACATTTTCCATAGATATTTTTGGACTTTTGATGAAAAACAAAGCATACATATTTCTCAGTTTAAAACTATCCTATTCCTTTTCCAAATTGAATGTGGAAATGCTGTCAGAGGGCTGAAGGCACAGGCGGGGTTCCTTAGATGTCCCTTGTCACCTTGGACCACTGTCTTCTCTTGGCTGCTTGGCTGGCCTCCGTCCCATGAGGTATCATCTCCTCTCCTTGGGCAGAGCCACCAACGTGTGTCACAGCAGCCTTTGCCTCCTCGAGGTGTCATCTGGCATCGGAGAGGGAACAGGACACGCCTGAGCCGCAACTCAAATCTCCACTGAAGACAAACTGATTTAAAACGGTTTTGTTTCCAGTGCAATTTCATTTCATAACCAAGAGCCTTATTCCTGGCTAGGAAGCAGTTGCCTTTGTGCGGAAAAAGTGTTTGGTGAAAGAATGTGTTTTTCTATATATTTTTAAGAGGACAAATACAGACTTTCCTTCCTCTAAAACTCTCTCGGTACAATCTTTTGATTTGTGAAGTTAATCTGGAAGAAATCTTAGGAAGTGAGTTGAGGAGCTATGACCTGCTAGGACTTTCCTTAGCTAAGAGCCATGTCTCTGGAGATTATGTTTAGCTGGACCGATAAATCCTGCTGAGATTTCTATGCAAGTGTCTTGTGGAGAGCAAAGCTCTTTGATTATCCTGTTGCTATTTGTCAAATGCAAAGGACCACGTAAAAAATCACTTTCAGCCCTCAGAATTACTATACTTTCCTTCTGCTTTTGATGTCTGAGGAGAAAATAGCCCTGTGAAGCAACTTGATTTTTTCAGAGCTATTAACAAATCTTTCAGGGTCCCAGGGTGACATAACAGGTCTGGTCTGACTCATTCCATTTAAGAGTGTCTCCTTCCAGACAGAAATAGCTCTGTGTGCAGCCATAAAAAAAGTGAATCAATTAATGTCTTTTATTAACTAGAAATGCAGATAAATCCCCTCAATCAGGGGAACGCAAATTACTAGCTCCCGTTCCTTCTCCCTCCCCGTTCTCTTTGTATCTGGCTGCTTCTTTAATAGATCTTTTCGGATGTTGACTCCAGGTTCACGTGGCTATTTTTGCAGCTGAGTCTCCGACGTTCTGGGTTCGAGAAAGATATGTCGGGCAGATACTGGATCACGCTCTAGGAGATCATTAGCTTGCTGGGAGAATAAGGAGTTTAAAAATTATCTTGGCCAGGGAGCACCAAGTTAAATAGGAGCGTAGGCTGGACTGGGAGAATGAGGCAGAGGTAATGGCTTCACATTGAGTACGTGGGTGTACAGTAGGAACTCAATGAAAACGCATCCTATGCACACACGTTAGTGGTATTTATACGAAAGAACGCGGCACGCTGCTCCTGGCTTCACTGTGACTACAGCCTCCTCCCTCGCCGTGATCGGATCGGTCGGGTCCCAGCAGCTGTTTCCCTGGAATTGAAGGGTGAAAAGAGTTTCATCTTCTTCCCCACTCTGTTCCCGCCGCGTGTGACCCGGCTGCTACGAGCTGTCCCCAGCGCCGCTGCGCATCCCGCCTCAGCCGGCAGCCGCCATCCATCGCCCGGCCCCAGAGCGGCGTCCTTCCCCACGGGCTCGTGTCCTCTTGAGCCCGGTGAGCTCAAGCTTCAGGATGTCTGGGAATGCACCGCTACATTTCGGCCGTGTCTGTTTGGTGCACTAGGCATCTTCTAATACTTAAAGGCCTGAAAGTGTCATAGTTAGGGTCCGTATTTCCACTGCAGCCTCTTGTGCAGTAGTCAAACGTCGTCAGCAGGCACGAGCAAGGGCGTTTTAGCATCCCTTCTTGTGGCTAAGCTGGGCACCGACGACTGGCCATACACGCAGATAAGGCTTAGTCCAAAAACCTACTTGCTGCTATTTTTAAAGGGGAAAAAAATACCTTCTCTAAATAATCTCTACATGAAAATAGGTACATGAGTCAGAATGCACATTGAGAAGCAGGCAGGAAGGGCTTTAAATAATAGGATTCATTCAGCTAAAGCATCTAATCACCCCTGAAAGTGAAAGATTAGTTAAAACAAAAGAGTTATTATCTGGGAAAGTAAAAAGGGAATCTGAATTTGTTCGTTTCCTCACACAGCGAGTACAGGGAGTCTGCATTTCATTATGCGCTAACCTGAAGGGCTTCAATAGCCCCCGCGGTGGAAACAGAACTACAACAATTTATGAATGCCTGCAAAAATACCTCCCTGCACCATTGCTTCATTTTAACCTCTTTCCAGGAGAGTGGCTCGAGAGGGAGCTGCAGAGGAAGCTCTATCCAGGCTTGTGTCTGAGAGAGCCTGGAAAAAAACAGTGAAATCCACAAAAAGTGGCTCAGTGTAAGGTTTTTAAATGAAATGCAAACAGACTCCACCGCACTGTGCACACAGTGGGTTGAAATGGAAGTTCTAGGCAGGAGAATATTTAGAAAAGTTACGTTATACTCCTTAAAAAAAAAAAAATCCAAGCCTGCTGTGCAATGAAAAGAAATAATAGTCAAGGAAATTGATTTTAATTAAAAACAAAAACTCAAACCTGGTTATTACTAACAATTTGCTCTGCTTTAATAGCTTGGATTTTTGCTCCAATCTTTTCCTTCAAACTTGAGATTTAGTCTCGTACTTTTTAAATGACAAATATGAATTACTTGAACTTTCAGGCTTCATTTATTATCTGCCCATGCTAAAGATGTTACTGTAGCCTCTGATCTATGCTGACACTCAGTGGAAAAATCGGCTTTTTTATTTTTTTTATTTCATCATTCAGTTCACAAAATCACTAGAATCACTGAATCATAGAATGGTTTAGGTTGGAAGGGATCTTAAAGATCACCCAATTCCACCCCCCTGCCATGGGCAGGGACACCTCCCACCAGACCAGGTTGCTCCAAGCCCCGTCCAACCTGGCCTTGAACACCTCCAGGGATGGGGCAGCCACAGCTTCTCGGGGCAACCTGCGCCAGGGGCTCACCGCCCTCACAGTCAAGAATTTCTTCTTAATATCTAATCTCAATCTCCCCTTTTTGTTTAAAACCGTTCCCCCTCATCCCATCACTCCCCTCCCTGATCCAGAGTCCCTCCCCAGCTCTCCTGGAGCCCCTTTAGGCACTGGAAGGGGCTCTGAGGTCTCCCTGGAGCCTTCTCTTCTCCAGGCTGAACCCCCCCAACTCTCCCAGCCTGTCCTCCCAGCAGAGGGGCTCCAGCCCTCGCAGCATCTCTGGGGCCTCCTCCGGCCCCGCTCCACCAGGTCCATGTCTCTGCTGTGCTGAGGCCCCCGAGCTGGAGGCAGCACTGCAGGGGGGTCTCCCCAGAGCAGAGCAGAGCGCAGCAGAGGGGCACAATCCCCCCCCTCGCCCTGCTGGCCACGCTGCTGGGGATGCAGCCCGGATGCCGGGGGCTTTCTGGGCTGCCAGCGCACATTGCCGGCTCATGTTGAGCTTCTCATCCACTAACACCCCCACATCCTTCTCCTCAGGGCTGCTCGCCATCCATTCTCCACCCAGCCTGGATTTGTGCTTGGGATTGCCCTGACCCACATGCAGGACCCTGCACTTGGCCACGTTGAATTTTATGAGGTTTGCACAGGCCCACCTCTCCAGCCTGTCCAGGTCCCTCTGAATGACATCCCTTCCTCCAGCATGTCACCTTCTCCACAATCCTTGGTGTCATCAGCAAACTTGCAAGCAAAATCGAGAGTTCCAGCAAGCTGCATCCTTTTTTACTTATGACCCCTAAGACTATATTCAAAGAAAGATATTATTCACTGTTGCTGTTGTTATTGTTGCTGTTGTTATTATTATTTTTATCATCGTCATCATTATTATCATTATGAACATTATTATCATTATTATAAAAAAGATAAGGAGCCCATCTCTTCTGGTTAGGGCAGGTGGTGAGACGTTAGTTGAGAAAGTGGCATTTGGTTTGACAAGACTCTGTTCCTTGGGGAAAGAAACAATTAATAGTCATACTTGTGTTTAGTCAGTAGATCTGGTTAACATCCACTTAATGTGTCAACAGAGTTAGCTAATAAGTATTCCACACCTCCGCCAACTCTGTTGAAAAGCCATGGAGAACAGCAAGGCACAGGAAGCAGTCACATGTAGTACCAGTATTTGAGAAAGGGATGAACAGTTGTCCTGGCAGTGGTCATCTGGTAAGTCTGATTTAATCCTCAGTACGTGCTTCGTTATTACAAGCAGGAAGTATAAACAACAGTGGGCACGAGACCAGAATTTACAGTAAAAATGGTGGAAATTTTATGTTTGTAAAGAAGGTACAGAATATCCGTAGAGGACAAAGAAAGATGATCAAAGAACAAACTGCAGCCATCGGATTCAGATACATGTTCTGCTGATAAAATGCTAGACCTGTGGCACAGAGGTGTAGACGCAGGCGTTTCCCTCCCTTGGGGTGGAGACGCAAAACCCCATCAGTCCTTCGCAGCTCTGCCCAGCGTGTGGAGTCAGAATCAGACCCACTCTGTCTTCATTTCGGTTGAATGTTTCTGAATATTCCAGTCTTGTGAAATCCTTCACGCAATTAATTCAAATTGTCTTGGAGACGAGTGCTGACTGGGCAAGAGCAAAAACTGGGCAAAAGACTGCAATCAACAGATAATGATACACTGCAGTGTTTCAGCTAACAGAAGGAGCTGTAAAACAGTGCTAAAAAAGGCCAGTATTTGCTCCCGTCTCTTCTCACTCTCCTATTAACCATCCCATGGAGAGCAGCCCATGCGCTAACGACATCCACACCAAAAGCTGGGTGCAAAAATTTGGCTTTGGCCTCATGCCTGGGGTAGAGACTCAACAAGTCTCTGTCCTCATCATGCTTTGAAAGATCCTGTCAAATCTTGATTTACCTTTCCTTGAGCAGCTTTCTGTAGTGGCTGGGTAAGGTCCTTTGCCAGGGAAAGATAGAGGCAAGTCCTGCCACAGGCACTGCTGTGGGCAAAGCTTTGCCTTGGGCAATTGTCCTCACGACTGTAGGGCTCTAAGGGTGCCTCAAACACTTGATTCAGGTGCTAAAGCTGCTAAACCATCTCTGCCTTCATACCCTCTAGTGAGGCGTGAACTGGGCGACTGGTTGCCACTGGTGACACCAGAGTCAAATGGGGATTTAGCAGTGCTGGTACAGAGAAGGCTGCAACTTTGACGCTTTGCCAAACCTCTTCAACTTAGTAAGTGTACAAGTTCCCAGGAGCCTGGGCAGAGTTCAGGAAACTGCTAGTTTTTGTGGTCTCCGTGCACAGGCAGGGAACTAGCTTGGCGTGTGGGCAGGAGCTGGAAAAACAGATTGCAATAGTTGCTCTCTATCAGCAGGACTTCTGCAGATGCCACCAACAAAGCCACGCTCAGTCCTGTGCAGCAGGGGGAGACTTAGTGGAAATTGCACTCAAGACAAATCTACAAAGCCCTCATCTGATCCCAAGTGAGGCAATCTAGGACGTTCTCGGTGGCAGTATTGGAGAGATGGAGACCAGGAGTAGGCCACATGAGAAAACAACCCACGTGTCTTGCCCTAAGAGGATGGTAGAAAACCACTGTTCAGCTGTGCTGATAGGAATCTGGGACCCCTCTTCACCTTATATACTTTTGCAGGAGATCTCAAGAGCTCAAGTTGTACTCTGAAAAGCTGACGGGAAACACACAGACTCCAGAATGCCTGGAGAAGTAATCGGTGCCACTGAAGGGCAAACGAAATGCCAAAAGGGCTCAGGCCATCTGTCTTCCGTCTGTTTGAGCCCCGGTCAGAAGTACTCCCATTTTGTGGAGAAGACATCCAGCTCTTTTGGTGACCACAGAACAGGCCCTGTGGCTCACAGGGTGAAAAAAGGTTGAACAACACTGATATAATTACAGAGCTGAAAGAACAGCAGCAGCTTACAAATTGTAGTTAGCCTCTCATTAGCACGGCTGAGTGATGACTGTATATATGAATAGGGCTTATTTAACAATAAATGTCATATTTACATAACATATAGGATGATACTGGCAAATGTAAGCAGCAAATATATTAAATTAGGAAAGAAAAAATTGGGTTGAAAACCAGGAAAATAAAGGGTTGCTGGTGCATGCTGTAGGCAAAAGCAGTGTGGAAGCATTTAGAACGATTTCTGTTACTTGGATCCTGGTGGTATCCCTGGCAGTCAGGGTGTTTAAATCCCCTACGCACCTCTGGAATTGCTAACCTTTAAGCTAAATCGATACCAACTGTATTATTGGGGCTGTCCCGTTTTACTGTAGGGGAAAGGAATTGTGCAGTGCTAATGTAACTTTGGGATTTGCTTTCAAGAATAAATATCGCGTGAGTGCAAAATCCCTTTTATGAAGACTTGTCCAAGGAGAACAAAGATGATCCATCCTGGGTGCTGCCACGGGCTGTTATCCCAATACTCTTGTCAACGTCTTGAATTTATTGTCTCAGATCAACAAACCTTCTGTATATATAAATGATGTGAGGTCATCCATTAAGCAAAGCACTTAGAAGGGCTCCCAACAAAATTACCAGAGATGGAGCAGCTATTCCAGCTGATAAAGCCTATTGGAGTGGCTATGTAGTTACAGCACGTTCCAGCAGCAGCTTCACCTCGTTACGGAGCTGAGTTATTACCGGCTTCAGCAGACCAAAGGGACTAAATAAGCACCATCCGGATGGGGTTGCCAGAGCACCTCTGTGACTCGCCGGATGAGCGATGAGCCTGAGCTGAGGACCTGTAGCAGCAACCACACATGACGCACCAGCTCCAGCTGGGATTGTATACCGCGTCCTCCTCCACGGGGCTTTGGCTAATTGGCACGAATGAGAGCTAAAGATGACGTTAACACTTCCGCGAGATGGATAACAATGACATTCCACTTTATAGATTATCTCAGCTCGATGTTACTTAGCTACGTGACTACCGACAAAGCTGTACGGATGAAAATCAAACCTGAGCCATACAGTAATACTCTGCGTTAGGCTCGCAGCACAACACGCGTTACCTGGCAGTAGCCGTGTGTTTGGTGAAACCTGTGACCAGACTCCGTGTTTCCGTGCAGTTGAGTGTGCCGGCGGTAGCAGGACCTCGTGGCCGGGCAGCGCTGTGGAGGAGGAAGGGCAGCTGTGCTCAGGGCTCTCCATCGGGTGAGACGGCCATCCAAAGGTCTTCCACCCATTTCTGCCAGCAGTGCCGCAAGGCAAGAAAACTGCTCCCATGCACCCTGTAGGAAAAAACGAAAGAGCAAAAGAAAACCCTCACCCGTACCCACGTGCCCGTCAGCGTATGCTCCAGTGCCTGAGCGGATGCGTCCAGCAGCAGTGCTCAGCAGTTCAGCTCACCTGAGACAGCTTTGGAAGATGTAGGTGTGAGAGTCCACGTATCTACCTCTGTGGCACACCCTGCACGAAACCCACTAATGGCACACACTGCGTTGATGGCCTTTATTTTGGATTGGCAGGTGCCACACAACCTAGGGTACACCCAGGAAAGAATCACAGCACTGTTAAAGTAGTCAGCCTGTCCCTGGAGACGGTCATGGCCTCACAGGTGGTGTAGGAGAGTCTTCCTCCTTATCCTTATTTCTTCAGAAACGTCAAATACCTGGGTTTAAAGGTAATAATGTAGTTGGTTTAAAGCACTCAAATTTTTAAGACATTAGGTAGCTGAAAGTGCAAAGAGCGTACGGCTTCATTTTCAGAGCACTATTGAAGATTTCACTAGGTGCTTTTTAGTTACTCAGGAGCCATCAAAGTTTGACTTTAATTGCATTTGATGTCTAATTTAACATTATTTCTTCTAATATCATCATTCAAAATAAGCAAATAAGATGACAGCCAGGGTAGTCTGAAAGCCAAGATGCTTGGAGGGCACTGCTGGGTCGGGGTAAGGAGACCCAGACACATACTTTCCCTTCTACATGGAGAAAATGGTCTGGTCTCATCCTGCACACCAGACAGATGCTGTTTCTGGTTTGGTACCTGCTCAGTAATTCATTAATATCTCCAGGTACTTGCCGTGCCAGGAATGCTTTGCTGTATGCTGTCCAAGGGCTGCACCATACGCAGAAATAGCAGTTTCCTCGTGGTCTTTTCTATGATGCTCAGAGTATATTAATTCTCTCATATTATTTTTTACTTTCTTTCACAACATTTTTAGGAGAAGGAGTGCTATTTTTGTTACAACCAGGTCGCTACGCTCAGATTATAGCCAAAGTCGTCTGTGTAGCCAATTTACTAATGTTAGATTACAGACTTTCGTTCTTAATATTCTCATGTCGCTTTTATCAGCTAAGTTCCTTAGACCAACTCCTTTCTTTGTGCTGCCAAATGTTCCAGTTCATGCACAAAAATCTGCTTGTAGCGTTTTATGGCAGTTCTTGTGTTCAGAGGTGCATCCTCATTTCATTCAGCTGTAGGTATGGCAGCAGAAAGTTGTTGTTGCTCTGCCTCTGGCATTTCAGATCTGCTTGGAGTCTATGCATGTACCGCTCTTCATTGAATAAGATGGAGGATCCTTCTCAAAATCTGCATGACGTTTGCAAGAGAAGGCTGTGGCAGACAGCAAATGCAGAAGAGGAGCAACTTGGTTTTGCAGAGGCCTAATTTTGGCATCTTGACCTGACAACTTTATTGCAACTTTACTGAGGTTCTGTGATTTGGATTCATAGTGCGATTTGAAGACAATAAACAAACTGAAAAATACATATTCCTTCCTGTAGGATGTTATTGGTCCTGCCATGGCAGTTAAGGGACCTTTAGGTTCACAGCATATCTTTTAGGAATCTCTTAAGAGTACTCGGTTCCACAACGCACTGTCATCACCTGTAGGCACCTGGCACTACAAGCAGGCAGAGCCACACAGCTCTCCTATGTTCAGCAAGCAGCTATATGAAAATTTGGGAATGTGAAGTTCAGTTCTGGATTTCCACATTGCTCTGTGGCGATCTGAACCTCTTTATGTCATGTTGCCTCTTTATGTCAATCTCTGTTTTCCTCCTGGTATGTCTCCAGTTGCTGTCCCCACTGCTCCTCTCCTTAGCCACCTTTGGCTTTGCTTAAATTTGCTATTTCCTAATCCTCCTTCTATTGTCCTTTTTTTGTTTTGGTTCCCAGGTACTTCTCATAATCCCAGCCCCCAATGAATGGGAATGTTCCATCACCCCAATGAGCTTTATCCTTCTTATCTTCCCATCTTAAATTTCTTTCTTGCCTCAGCTCTATTTTTGCTACCTGTATCTTGTGCCATTAACCTCCAACTTCTGCTCTCAGCCCTTCCTTTCCACCCCTTCATCTCCTGTTCCTCTTACCCTTGCTTCTCTCCTTTTAATTTGTGTCTGACCCCTCCTAGATACCTTTTCTCTCTTCTTTTGTGCCTAACTTCAGTTTTTCAATCTTTGCATGTTAGTGGCAAGAAGGGCAGTTACTGGACACGGACATCCCGGGACAGACAGGACCTCTGCTTGCAGATGTGGTGCCTGGTGACACAGACCTGGGAGCCAACATCCTTCTCAGTGTCTGCATCCCTGTAACAGGGCAAGCTCAGGCCATACGAAGGATGCTGCAAGTGACAGCCTGCTCAGGGTGTAGGAGCCTGAGGGAGAGAGAGCATCCTTAGGACAGATCACAGCCTTGGGGAATTTAGCTGATACATTTTAAGGAATTTTATTGAGAAAGTCTGAACTGCAACTTTTGAATATTCATAACTTTTACAGTTTGGGATGAGACTAAAAAGTGCCAGTAAATGAGACATCTTGCTACCCTGAGTGTTCCATCAGACCTCAAAACCCTGCTTCAAAACAAATAAGTAAAGTTATTAAAACACAGGCAAATCCTTTCCTTGCTATTTCTTACTTGGAAAAGGATACGACCTTTTTTTTTTTTCCCTGAAAATTAAAAAAGAAAAAGGAAGAAAAAATCAACCTTGAGAGATACATCTAGCATGGGAGAGTTCAGCCCAATTAATTCAATTTTTCAAGTCATTATCACCTAGAAACAGGTTTTCACAATAGGAGATGCTAAACAAACTTATATTTAGTCCTTGGTATTTTAACTGACCGTAATGATTTCTGAAATCCTCTCTTCAAGAATTTCCACCCAGCACAGGGGGAAGCATGGGGCTGTGTGCAATGTTTTCTCACAAGTATTTTGTGGCATGGCTTGAACTCTGCACTGCAGTACTGCTCAATCCGTTACACTATTTGCTGTAAATGTCACTGGAATTCTGTTTTTCCAGATCTAGCTAATATTATATGTAAACACTTACTGGTTGCATGGATTTCTTGCAAATAGCAGGGATTTGTGAAGCACCTTGCAGATGAAACTTGGCAGTACCTGTGAACTTTGTAAACTCTCTCTAGGGCTGGATGGTTCATTCTCTTGGGGTTACACTTGTCCAAAACCAGTTAAAACCATAACTTGAAATCTGCAGCTTTAAAACTGAAAAAAAAAAGCCCTGAATGTGAACACCAGCCAAATGTGGGCTGGAAAGAGAACCTGAAAATTATCGGTGACCCTCAGACACCGGTTGGGACCCAAGACCAGAGCAGGGCTGTAAGAGGCAAGGATGTAAAGCCCGAAAACCAAAATATGACCTGTGGTAAAGCGTGGCTAAGTTATCAGAAGTGGTAAATACAGTGTGGCCATGGCAACACTCGGTGTTGGAGGTCAAGCAGGCATCTCCCTGGTGGGTGCACGCTTGTGCGGTGAAGGACTGGGGGGAAGGAAGGGAGGACTGACTGGGTGAATGTAGTGGCAGATCCATGGCTCGGCTGCATCTGACAGCAGCGTTTGGTTTTGTGTGGTCACTCTTGTCTGTGGCTTGAGTAGCGTACCTGGGTAGGGCTGTCTTTATCCCCCATTTGCGATCTTATTTGACAATTTTCTTTCGGTTGGCAGAGATGAGCTAATTAAACCTGAATTCTTTTCTAACCTCTGCATCAAAATGCTGTCCTTGGAGCCAGTTGTACTCCCTGAGGGTTTGCGTACTTGAGATACTGCTCAAGTAGTCTGAATCATGATCTCATCAGAGACAATAAGATGCTGAAGACAGTTCTTAAGTGCTCAGTTTAAGCTCCTGTCAGGGAATCTGTCCACTGACATAACTAATACATTCTCCATTTCTAGAGACATCATTCAATTTAGTCCCAAAGTTACCCTTGCTCCATACTAATTTGGGGTCAACCCAGTTTAGCAGTGAGGAAAAACATATTTATGCCAAAATTATAGGATTGCGAAGGAGGTTGACAGTAATGAACAATCCCACTTAGAAAACATCTATTATTCACACATACGCATGTGCACGCGCGCACATGCACAAATACAGAAACCAAATACAGTTTTCTGAATAAAAATACAAAGCCAGAAAACACGGGGAAGAAAACCACTGAAATAGGAACAAGTTCAGAAAAAAAAAAAATCCAATTTTTCATTGAAAACATAATTTGCATAAAAAATGTGTGGCTTTCATCTAAGTTTCAGTTTTCTGTTGGAGGAAAAAATGCCCATCCATAGTATTTCCTGCATCGTGAATGATTTGATTTCCCAGGCTACCGGTGAAGCCCACCTTACCGACGCCCATCATAAGCTGTTAGTTTACCCCAATTCCTCTTTCCTTGTGCAGCCAGGGACAACAGGGGACATCAGAAATAGCTCCAGTAAGTTTGACTGGTAATGGTCTTCAGAGAAATGCTATGAGTCTTTGAAGCATTGATCTAAAGTCAGTGGCGTTCACTTGAGGCAGGAACAGACACGGGAAAAGGGCTGAGGGAGATCTCTACTGTGCACCCACGTGTGCATCTACGCCACAGTAAGTACTGGGTCACGGGATACTTCATGGAGGAGTCGGGCATAAGTGAAGACTCATGCCTGCTTTGTGGAGGACAAACGTGTTGTTGCCAGCGAGGGGTACAGTCCCGTTGATTTTACGTCGCATTCTCTGCTCGGACAGCTGTCACACTGACCCTATGAGAGTTTCTCTGGGTAAAAATGATTGAAAATTTGGCCCCTAAACCCAACCCTTTTAGAGAAATCTACAGGTCCTGACTGTGCTAGCTTTGTCCTTGATGTCTGGTGAGGTTCATACAGGGAAAGCTGCTAGTGATAAATACTCCACAGCCAAGTCTGAGAGGGCTCCATCCAAGTGCAACACCTTTGATGCCACTTCACCAGTCACATCCCTCCAGTGACAGCGGCACTTGGCAGTGGAGCACCTTCAGGCTCTTGGTGAGGAGACTATTCCGCCTCCATCCACTCCCATTTTGTCCAGTAAAGTGCAAGTGCTAAAGCAAGATTTTGCAGGGTCCGGTCTGAAGAAGCGAGTGCCATGCACCCACCCTCATACCGTTAACTGCATGCACCTTACTGACCTCTCGTGCAAGGAGAGCGAGGCATGCCAAGTCAGCTTGAGAAGGCTGTGGGTCACTAGGTAGAGTCTTCTGGAGCACTCTGATGGTCTCCAGTCTTACAAGAGAATCCCTTTTCAGCTAAAAATCCTAAATAAAATTAACAGGAGTAAAGCTATGGCTGCTGTCACTTGTACAGGAGGATATTCCTACCTGGCACTTCCTTGTTTCCAGCAGTTCAGCATAGTTCAGCAGCTCACAGCCCCTGCAGAAGAGGCAATATCTGAGGAGACTTCCCATCACTGTTCCCTGTGTTGGTGACATCATAACATGCCAAAACAGGAGCAGAAAACTACAGGTTGCACTACAGGTTGCACAGGAGGCATTTTAGAAAGCTCCTCTTCATTCCAAACTTACCGGCTATACCAGGTTTACTGCCTGTATGCGTAGTGGGGCACGGCGTCAACTGACTTCTGCACTGATTGATATAAATTGCAGCTGAGGGCTCACAGGTTGGTAGCAGAGTATGTTATCTGCCACCATCCTAAAGCTTGGGAGACATTATTCAACAGAAACCAGAGAGCAGGATTACTCAGTACTTACCTAAGGAAGACTTCATTTGTAGTTATTGTTATTGTTGACTAATGGTACTTCAGTAGGATCTACAGAACCCAAGTAAGATCAGGACTTTATTGTATTATCGTTGTATGGCTGCAGGAAAAGAAAGAGTTGCTCCCCAAAGTGCTGACAATTTCAATGGAGATGACAAAGAAAGTGTTATTACACCCAATTTAAAAATGGCAATGTGAAGCCCTGAGAGTATGAAGTGCCAAAAAGCTAGGCATGTCGTCTAAGTTCAGGCACGTCTCTCAGGATGGGATGAATTGGCCTTGAAAGTGCTCATTTCTCTTCACTACAACCAAAGAATCTGAAATTACTACTTTAGATGGGGCTCCTCCTTGTCCGAGAGGTAACTTGGGCAGAGAAATTCTCCACAGATGGCTTGTTTCAGTCACCCACTCCTCTATTGCAGACGCCCGTATCTGACCCCATCTCCAGGTTGCTATCATCCCATCCAGAACTCTAACACGAAACCATCCGACTGCCTACTGAGACATTCAGAGACAAATCGCACCGAGGAGGAACCTCCACAGCCACCAGGTCCTCCCTGGGGCTCCTCTCACATGGATGATGTGACCTGTTACATTTGGGCACGTTCCCCTTCTGAACTCAGCCCTCTCATCAGGTCTGCTGAACACTGTCAGATAATTATAGCTAATACCATGTCTATAATTATTGTTATTAGCATATTACTATTATTACTTCTTGTTCCATCATATCTTTTTCATCTTATTATTATGCTATTTATGTTTTGGTCATTATTCAGATAATAAAGCCAGATGCTCTGACTTGCTTCAGAGCTTCATTGTGCTGGATGCCGTAGTGTCCCCTGTGAAAAGTCAGTCCTCACCCTGAAGCACTTAAAAATCTAATTAGAGAAGACATACCGGCATTATCTTCATCTGTCAGAAGCTTCAACAGCAAACCCCCGCTCTTCAGGATATTCAAGGTCACTTTACTTACTGAAGAATTTGCAGAACTCCCGATGTTCTTGATGCCTGTGCCAGCACCAGCTCCTACACAGCTCTGGAAGCCACCTCATTTCAGCCTTGCTTTCCTAATTCCTCCCGAACCACACACACCGACCCATGCGGATGCTTACCCTGACTCACTTATTCCTTTACACCCTACACGTTATCTCCCTGAGGGGTCTAACCTTTCACATAAAAACAATTTTAAAAAATCCCAAGCCGTAGATAAACAGCTTAAACTACTGCTGAAGAAGGAAGGCTGTTGCTGTCGGTACCGCTCCTGGGGTATCGCTCGGGTACCGCAGTGCCGGAGCGATGTCTGCCCAGGGGTACACCGCCGCACCGGGGGGAGCAGCCCCGGCTGCCCGTGGGCATCCCTTCCCGCAGGGACCCCCGGAGCACGCGGGGTGCAGCCCCCCCGCTGGCCGGGGTCCCCCTCGTTAGGCAGAGGAGCCGCCGCCGGGACGGCCATGCCCCTGCCTCCCGCCACCGCCGGATCGCTGCTTTCTCCTTCCCAGCACAGCCATCCTCAGCCAGAAGGGCTCTAAAACCTGGCGGCAATTGGCTATTTTGCCCAGACGCAGCCTGGGCTCTCTTCTTTGATTTCTCTGCATGTTCATTTAATAACCCGAATGTGGTTAAAACACCAGAATTAGAGCCTCCATTTATTTTGCCGTTTCCCATCTTTTCCAAAAGGTGAGTGTTTAAAATGATGTATGAGCCGTGAGCTGCAGTGCTCATTTATGGCTCTTGCAAAGCTTTCCCCGTGACTGGAAAACAGTGGACATCCGCAATCAATAAGGCTCCTCCGAACAGGCCTGTCCCCAGTTTCATTAGGAGGTTGTCACAAAGTTATTTCAAAACCTTGCTCAAGTAAATTGGCTGCGAGCAGCGACTGCTCCGTCTGCCGCCGCCTGACACTCGGCTCCGAGGAGCGAAGTTCCAGAAAGGATTTGTTTCGCCTCAATATTAAATTCTGACATGCAATAAGACGGCTAAAACACTGGCGAGGAGAGATCTGTAATTATCTCCTGAAAGTATCACATGTAAATAGCCACTGCATGGCTTCACAATGTCAATACCTGATGGGGACCTGCAAAAAGGGTCTCTTTCAGCTGTGATGTCACTTACAGATTACCTTTTGGGACAAAAGATTCTGATCTGGTAATGCTGATGTTCCAGCACATCCCTCTGGTGTGAGATCCTCTTAATACTCCTCCTAATTTTTTCCTGCTGAAGTCAGCAATACAGTTGCCACTGGCTTTGGTGAGAGCAGAATTAGGCTGAATTTTTAAAAGATGCCATCTAATTCTCAATCTGAACCCTTCTGGAGGAGATCCAGCATAAGGAGTGGTGGTTTGCATTCTAATAAAACGTAGAAGGAATTATTGTTCCCTGAAATCCATATATATTCTCAAAATCTGCCACTTCCTATTAGAATGCTGCAGAAGCCCTGGGAGAATGATGACATTTTTATCCAAAAGGTTAAGCAAAAAATACTGAACCAAAAATATTAGCTTTGATAAAACCGAAACAGAATTTTTTAAGTTTTAAAAAACATCCAGATTTTTAAGGCTTTTTGAATTAAATTGAAATATTTTGTGAAATACGCTTGGTATGTGAACACTGAAACACATTTTTTAAATTTCAAGCAAAGTAATCTTTTCAAAATATTCTGCAAGCATTTTAAAAATGCAATTCCACTGTGTCTGAAACACACTCCTTCAAAATCGAAATTTGGAAAAGCTTTGTTGGGCTGTAGTTCCAAAGGCCGACAGCCGTTCGCCAAGAGCAGCTCCAGGTTCACTCTCTGG